>OZ007533.1:12304000-12433448 GCA_963931895.1 Eupithecia pulchellata | reverse complement strand
CGCCGCCCCGCCGCCGCCGCCCCGCCGCCGCCGCTGCCCGCCGCCCCGCCGCCGCCGTAGTGCACAAAAAGCTCTGTCGCCGCGGTCGGGAATCTACGAGTTAATTGCTTTGAGTTCGGCAAATATTTACCAGAGCTTCTTGTCCCGGACTCTATTTGTGATTTCGTTCTTGTGAATTTTGTTTAACCAGCGCAACAACAGATTTTTTTATTTGCACAATCGTGTTGCTGTAATTCTGACTGGTATACTAAATGAGATTTTAATTGGTTTTAGGTTTTTTGGTCTATTATTTACGCAAGTAGACTTATAATTTAATAAAAAATTGAAATATTCTTATTTACGGACGTTACGTTAGGGTAGGTTCTACTTACGACCTTGGTCGTAAGTACATTGAACATGGTCAAGCTCTGAAAATTAACAACAGGTTGCTGATGATGTTCATAAGTCCTAGTAAATAAATGACTTATCTTTACCTTTTTTACCTTTGTTTTTGTTGTATGAGTTTGAGTTTTCCAATGTTTCGGCACAGTTTTATTCGCCATTAAATTTATTTCGAATACTTCCTTCGTTTTCGAGTCCCTCCTATTTTCGCGCAATGCTCCTACCAAATTGAGAGGAACTACTTTGCGTAATATGACAAGCATCCAATGAACTCGATGATAGTTTTCGAATCATTTCGAGTGATTCGTTGCACTTTGACATGACAGCCGTCGCGTTCGCGCTGTAGTTTATAAAATTAAGTGGATTCAAAATCAGAAGAATAAGAAATTCATTTAAATACTAGTTAGTGTTTGTACTTTTGTGAAGATTTGTGTGTTGTGTTGTTTTGTAATTACGCTTGTTTAGTGTTTCGTTAATACTGTTCAAGAAAAAGTTGTATGTTGTAGGTACCTACTACTAACATGTACTGTAGGATAGTTGAAAACTTTTATTATATAGAAAGAAGTCTAGCTCCTCAACAGTTCAAACTCTTCAAAAGTCAAAACTGAATGGCCCTGTAATCTAACTACAGCACTATCTTGTATGTATCAGAATGTGGACAATGCGGGGCGCGGGGTGCGGGGTGCGGGGCGCGGGGCGACAGCTATGCCTTCACATACCTCGCTGGGATGCGACCCTTTGTGCCAGTGATGAGATAATTGTTGCAATCATCTTTTAGAGATTTGAGAGGTACTGAAATATTTTTAAAATAAGCAGAGATAGCCTAAAATAATTATCAAGCCACAAATTTAAGATACGAAAAATAGAAGGTTTGGAAGGATGTCTTCACCTGTCTTCACCAATCTAGGTTGACTTCAGAATAAATCAGACTAAAGTTTTGCTTGGGTATAGGTCTCGAACCTATGCAATACTTTTACCATACGTGATTTTACTAGGAGAGAGTGAGATTCCGCGGACCGGACTTGTAAACCTATTTATTGTTTCATAAGCACTCGGATTTTGCCCACAGCTGGTTATAGACCTCCCAAAATATTTATCAGGATTCTGTGCCAGCCGCCTTGCATGTGGACACTTTAAATTGTTTTTTTTTTTGTTCGTTAATATTCGAATGAAGCTGTTAAACGTTAAAACTCACACCGTAGCTAATTTCCGAAAGCCCCTTTGTAAACCTTGATTCATTTATTTTGACAACAGAACGTATATGACACTGGTTTATTTAGTTCGTTTCACAAAACATCACTAAAGTTTTTGACAAAGCATTGATCTAAGAAGTAAGTTTAGTTTAACTTTCCACTTTATGTTTAGCCCCGTAATCTGAGAGAGCTGGGTATTGTAGTCGGCCTCCTATTTGATCCGTTTTACCATTCCGGGTTGGAAAGAACAATTTAATTATTATTATAAAATGACATAAAATTATATATTTCAAAATGACTATCATGTAAAAATAATATGACCTATTTGATTTTCCTTCTTTAATTTAAGAAATGTTTAATCTGGTTTTTTAATAATATTTCTCAAAACATTTTTTTACAAATTTGAAAGAGATTTTGTCCATTCCCTGGTGGGCGCCAATCTTATGTTACGTTTAAAATGTTTCGTTTTTAAATTTTTCATTAACCAACACTTATTTCTTCGTTCTGTTTATTTTTATAAATTTGAAAAAGCGAATAACGCTTAAAACGTGTTTAAATTAAGTGTAATATTATCTAGGAAAAATGTGCAATGGATTTATATTACTATTATTTGTTAAGTTCATGAATAAATTATTTTAAAATTGAAAAAAAAAATATGTTTCGTTGGTTACTGACCGGGGTGTTATGAGGCCAAAAAAATATCTTTGAAAGGCGTTTGTACGGCGCGTAATTTATCATTCGCATCGAGCAAATCGCAAATTGATTTCTGTGTTTATCCTCAATCACCTATTGGGGATGAAACTTCATAATCTCGCGTCGGAAGTGTCGCTGGTAGACACTGCTAATGCTGTTAGCGAGGGTATCAAACTTGGCTAGTTGTGAGTTTGGCGAGCTGCGGTCAGGGTCCTCGTGTGCTTGGGAGGTAACGTTTACAAGTTCTTGATTGATCCCCGTGTCCGACAACACTGGGATAACACATGTCTTTTGTTGTGTCCATTTTAGCAGACACAGCCCTTAGTATTTTGTGTATTTTCTTTATTAATCAAAACTTATTTTATTCTTATTTCTCACACGACACTTTCAACCATATACGAGTATGTTTTGTCTAGTGTCGATCGTTACTGCGTGTTGCCACACATTTAGCATAAAGATACACAAATAAAGAAAAGCATAAATAAACTAAGTCTACCTAACATTTTCAGAGATTTACCAAATAATACCTACAACTATTAGCCGAAGCACCAAAACACAGTAGAGTAGTTTATAGTCTTTTAAATTCAATGTTTCAATAATATTTGACTTTATTATAACTTTTAGATTAGAACTCCTTACAGATTAAGCAAATTAATAATGCTGGACCATTCACAAAGCACTATCTAGCCCCAAACTAAGATTTTTATAGATAATTAAATAATATGCCATAATTTTTCGATTTCGACGGGACTTGAACCCGCGACACTCTCAGTACGGGAGTGAATAAGTTGAGCTGATCAAAGGATGGTGTACCAGCAATATTTTGTTATATTTGTGGAAAACACCACGAACATCCGGCAAAAATCAATAAAATTTATTACAAGGCGGGAATCAAACCCGAAACCTTTTGCATTGCAAGCCCGGCCTTTACCCGCTGCACCACAAAGGTTGTCAAATTATTGTTCCTACTGTTAGAAATTCAATAAAAAAAAAATTACGTTTTACACAGTTTTATACAAGAAATAATTCTAAATCGATTATACATGCTAATTGTAGTTAATGGTACCTAACGTTAAAAAATTGCGTCCTTCGACATTGGAACACACTACCATATTAACAAGAAAATTGTTTAATCGAAAACAATCACCATAAAACCTTGAATTTTAACTCGATAACATTTTTATGTAAAAGTTGTAAATCGTCAGTAGTTTCGCTTTCCATACGAAATAATATTCGATAAATGACTGACCACCAAACTACCTTCACAATAATAGCCATAGAGCGTAGATATTAGTTTAGCATTTATTGAGATTAGAATAGCCATTTCTCAAATTTGGTGCAAATAAGACTCATTTGCGATGTATTGTAAAGTAATCGCTACGCACTACGACGATTATTGTGAATCCTATTTTATCAATTTCACCATCGAAATATTTTATTGTGATAATCAAATGTGTTCTGTAAAATGTGTATATCTATATCTATACTAATATTATAAAGAGGAAAGATTTGATTGTTTGTTTGTTTGAATTGAATAGGCTCCGAAACTACTGGACCGATTTGAAAAATTCTTTCACCATTAGAATCCTACATTTTCCGTGATGAACATAGGCTATATAATATTTTCAAAAAAGTTAAGGATCAGCATGAAAAATTCAATAATTGAACCGTGCGCTGTATATTCAACCTCTTTTTCTATTATGGCGCGTCATAATAGAAAAACAGGTTAAATATACACGGTGCTTGCTTTTTCTCTACCGCCAGTGTCAGTTATGGAGTGTCGATTAATTGTCCAACAGAATCGACATATTACTGCCACAGCAGAACTTGCCTCCCGTGAAAAATCAAGTGTGCCATAATGACTGCGTAGTTCAGTTAGTAAAAAAGAAGCCGACTATTTAACATACAATTTTCGCTGACCCTGAGACGTCGGTATTTCTAAATGTTTTCCTGTCGTTTGACAAAAGCGAAAATAATACTGATAGAGGAAACGGATTTGACGCTCGAATACACCAGGATCCTATTGTAGAAGATCCAGGTTCGAAACCCGAAAATTCTCATCAAGATTTTACTTGTTATTATTTTAATTGTTCAATGGGAATATTTCACAATAGGAGGGTTTTAGCTGAATAAATCTGACGTAGACGGAACTCTAACGGTCTTTGTTATTAAACACTAACAAAAGAACCTAACCAGTTCATTGGTATCAATTTATACATGTAGTGGGTATCTCAATAATTTACTATCTAGACGGGACTTGAACCCGCAACTTTCTACTGAGTACATGAAGGTACTACTAGTTTCGGTCAACAAGGAAGTACGCTTATGAAGGTACCTACATAAGGTTATAGGAATGATTATTGATGCCAATTATTACTAACCTCATTTTAATTTTTAAATTTACAATTTTATTCCATGTCGATCCGTGTAATTTATAATTTTAGAACATACCATAGCCCGATTAATGTTTTATTTTATATTTTAGTTGTTTTACAGGAACTTTTTACGGAACGTTTTACAGGATACTGTTTGTTACAATATTTGCCTGAACTTGGTACATTCGGTCTCCGGGAAAACTGGGCTATCCTGGGACTATGGCTTACAATTTTGACACCTAAAACCTCATAATATTTGTAATAATAGAGTAATAATGTAACATGAAGTCATCTAATTCTAATTTTTTTATTGAATTGTAATAATGTTTGTTATAAAGTCATCAATGACACCAATACAGGTTTTACGATGACTTATCTATTACATATAGCAGCGAGCATATAAAATATGTCGTTATCACATATAATTTAAACAATTTGATTATTTAAAAAAAAAAATCACCTCTGCTATGGTGGAATGCTGCCTTATATAAAGGCAAGATTCAAGAATGGGCTTGAGCAATTATTTCTAAATTAAGTTTTCAATAAATCATTAACAGAAAGAGATCAAAGGAAACGACAATCGAGGCTAATTTAATTAATATGTCTTAATTTTTCATGTCTTCAAATTATTCCCACGGTAATTAAATTATACATTCCTGTTTATAAATATAAAGTTGATGCAAAATATATTATGCCCTCTATGAGTCACAGTGGCTTATGAATTAGTGGTAGGTAATAGAATCTACTGAATAAGTTAATGAAAAAGTGAAACAAATGAATATGTGATTTTCAAATTTTTTTACTTCTCTCCACTCCCACTAAATTCAATTATTCGGAAAGTTTTCTCATTGACTTCTGAGACGTTGATTTTACTGCACCTACTTCATCCATGGCTAAAAAACTAAACTAAGCAAACAAAACTAAGAAAAAACCTTATAAAAAATATTAAAAAAAAATTACAACTCTCGACTGAAACTTAAAAACTTATATAAATTTTCAAGAGTAGAATAAGAATCTTTTAATATTTTGTTTTAAGATAGGCAAGCACTAACCTTATTGAGTAATCGTCAGCGTTCCGGCGACAGCATCCGCATATCGAACTTGAGTAGAGAAGTCATGTCTGTCTGGTGCGGTCTCCTGGTCCACTGCCGCGTCGCCGGCGGGCTGCGAGGGTCTGGCAGACCGCGGGGGCGGGCCGTCACGCCTCCCGCAACAAGTACCAGCAACAGTACCAACTAAGGATGGTGTTAGGTTTGCTCTGCATTTTCCTTATTGAAAATGCTACCTTTTTTAAGGCTTTTTTTTCCTACCTACGGGAAAGTTAAATAAAAAAATAAAAAATAAAAATGTATTTATTGCCTTAACCACAAAAAGTTGCTAAGACATATCGCATCTTTTTTGGATTCAAGAATTATAGTATACGAATCATTAAGTCTCAAGGTTTTTTACCAAAATATAGATTACTTGCGTTGTATAATTATGTAATTCGTTTGTTATTTGTTCCTATTAGAAAATGCAATAATAATAACGTGTTAATATCACGTAAGTTAAAAAATATTTATTAATTTATGTATTATCTTTTAATATCATTTAAAAAAGCGCTTTTAAGTTGCATTTTATTGTTAGTCAAACCAACTTTTGAACTTTTGAGACAAATTATACACATTACCACAAATTTGCCATTATTTTTTTTGTGCTCATTAAACCGCGCGAAAAACACGCTCACAAAAAACTTTCTTACCTTGCACCTGCCCTAAGACCTACAACATATAAATAAACATGAGCTCCGCCCAGCCGCTGCTGTGATCTCTCCTGATTTGACCAATCAACCGCCTCCACCAGCAGCGGCCGAAGCCAGCTCTAATGGCCTAACGCTGTTCCTTTTATTCTGCACTCTGCGATTCGTTTAGTGAGATCATCAATATCTGTAGTTTACTCAGAAAGAGGACTTATCTACCTAAACTAGTTTTTTTTAAGTTACCTATTTTTTTCCATAGCTGGGCAAAGGCTTCGCTCAAAAAAAGTATGTCCCACAACTAAAATCATGCAAGATGATTTAACAAAAAATATATAATGACAGATAACAAAAAGTCCAACAATTATAAAATTTTACACACGCACGTTAGGTTACATTATTCAATACGGATCCCTAACTTTTTTAAAAATATTTTATAGTTTGTCAGGGATAATGTAGGGTTCTAATGGTGAAAGATTTTTTTTAATTTGGTCCAATAGTTTCATAGTCTATTCAATCCATGCAAAAACAAACAATCAAATCTTTCCTCTTTATAATATTAGTATAGATAAATTTGTATGTAAGCTTTTCAAAGAAATCTATTGGCTACAATAGTTCAATCTAAGTCGAGCGGTGATGCAAACTCTAATAATAGACTATCTATCTATATAGTTAAAAGCTTATATATCTCGTGTTTAGCTATAAGCGTAATATTTAACTTTTCTGATACACATATATTTTCTATTTCTATTCATTTATAGTGTCGTGATGGTCGAAGGACTCTATGTCAATATAACCATGTTACCTTACAAATTCTGTTGGCATTCAACTGTGGACACCGCCTAGCGAAGCAATGAAAACAATGACAATATAAAAATCTTAAGATATTATTTTCGCGTACCTTTTCTTCAGGAAATTAAAAGAAAAGGTACGCGATAAATACCCGATAATAGTCTCTATAGTGTTGACAAATCGTGATAGTTTAAAATAACATTTAATCATAAGAAAATAAGCGGTTCTTTTGGTACCTATTACCCAAGTCGCTCGTAGAAGTCACTGCTTCGCTGCAGTGCCAAGTGACACATCATCAGATAAGCTCTGTCACATGCGGGCTATATCGCGACGTAACACATCTGTAGCTATTTGATTATCCTAGATAACAATCCCATTCTGTACTCAAGCCATTCTCAAGGTTTAATGTTGAACACTAAAATCCTTATTCTCTTTTTGGCGTGAGACATGTGCAATAGTCATACCATGATTTCAGTTTTGAGCTTTCCAATTATATTTTTAATATATTTTAAAATTAAATTAAATAAAGTCAAGGCCTATGTCCAGCTGTGGACTATTATAGGCTGATTATGATGATGGTGATGTCATATAACCCTCCTTTGTTGGTAGTCCGATAAAAAGACATTATTGTTCCCTAACAATACTGTGCTTTTACCCGACATTCGAGATTTTTTATTGAAAAAAACCCTTTGTTGTACTGTATGTAACCCTACGTCAACATAGGATATGTTGAGCGATTATAAGTTCAAGACAACAACAACTTAAGCAACAGTGTTATTACCTGACTACCAACGGAGAAGGTTTATCAGGTTCGCACCCTATGTATGTATGTCCATTATCTGATATTTATGTACCCACGAAATTATTAGTCCTATTGTAAAATATGAGGTGTCGTAGGATACGTCACACACCCCGATGCCATAAAAATGTCCAAAATAGTCCGTCAAATGTAAATTCTAGAGGAATAATGTAGTACTAAACATCCAAGTACTTTTACTTGGATGTTTGAACGGGCCGAAAATATCAATATGCTCGTGTGTGCATCCTTGCAGAGGCCTTTGTTTGTATTTTACAAAACTGTTTCTCAAAGTGAATCAGTCTATTATATAAAATCAGTACTTCCTTAACTCAATTATATTAATAACAAAACATCGATTGATCAGTCCATTTATACAACGACAAAATCCATGTTTATGATACTAAAATGTGCTGAATTGCAGTTTGAAACTTTGAGTTGTTTCAAACTGCAATTAATTTGCTACTTGAAATCTCATAAGTGAATCATTTTACAAACGATGGAGGGGTGTTTGGAAACGAAAGGAGTCATTATTTTAAATATTATTTTATTAACTAAAACAAAAATATTATTTATCTACAACTTGCTGCAGCAAAGTGAAGAGGGAGTACGATGCTTTGATAATCTGAAATATAAATAAGATAATAGTATTTATTTTAGACGTTATTAGTTTGTATGAACATCTCGTCCCGCTGTCTATTTGTCCCTATATAGCCTTAGATCTTTAAAATTACGCAACGGATTTTGATGCGGATTTTTTGTAGATAGAAATAAGTAATTAAGTAAATGTATAGTAACAGATGCATTAGTAACAGAAATGCACCCGTGCGAAGCCGGGGCGGGTCGCTAGTGTTATATTGCATAGCTACTTTTGTAAAACTAGAACTAAAGAATTTATTTCGATATAAAACTTGGTCTCTATTTGAACCTTATCATTATCAGGCAGCGAAAAGGCAAGCTCTACGTTGCATAAAGAATTTGAAACCGAAATAACCCTTATAGGCTTTTGAGACAGAATGGTACTGGATTAGCAACTCGTTGGGCCGAAATCTGGTTGAAATATCTAATTAGATTTGGGGCATAATCATCTGATACGCCTATGTGCGAATCAGAAGATTATTCTAGATCATTTCCAGTAGTAGATGACCCGTCTCTTGTGCACAGGTAATTATCAGTTCTTTTGAAGAACATACGGTTCGTTAAAAATGTTAATCTTACAGTGCGTATGACGCGTTTTATGTTATCTACAATTAGGCCAAGCAACAGTACCTACATTGAAATGGATTAACCCCTGATGATAACAAACAAAGGGAGATACCGTCAAACCTTAAAAACTTTTAGAGATAGATAATTCTATGATCAAAACCTGCTTAATATATTTTACTCAATCAATTATTATATTCTATATGCCAGCATTTTTTGTCGCTTCTCGCTCGCATACCGCAAGATGTAATAATAATTTCACTTTCCTTTGCAATAATCTCTTCACGAGGGTATCACCTACCCATCATGCGTAGCCTCCACCTCCGGGCCTTTGTGCTGTTGGCTACGGCTCCACGCATGCCTTCCAGAGGACCCACTACATGCTCCGTGATTATGGAAATGTGATCCATTAATAGTAATAGGGCGACTTTCTATCTAACAGAACTCTTTTATTTTATTTTTTCGAATGCTGTTGACCGCAGATGGCCATGACAGCGTTACCGGACTTTTGGCGGGCGCAGAGGGCGCCACTCCGGTAAAGTTAGGTTGGGGCAACACGCGCCACCACTTAGGTGCAAAACCTCGGATTGAGCTGTTGAGGCTACAAGAGAGTAATTCGACCAAGCATCCGGCGGGGTCGGTTTTTGGCCGTGTGTGTAGTGTGCTAACAGACCATGTCTAGTCATTAGTTTATTTACAGCCATGAACGTAGCTAGTGAGAGCGTCGTGAAGCCGCCGGTGGAGACCCTGGCGAGGCGGCGCGTGCGCACCATTAGTATCAGCAGCGCGCGGCGCATGCGCGGCGACCACATGTACCACGGACACTCGTACGCCGCGCCCGCTATCTCCATACCCTGTGGTGTAGAATATAGAAATAATAAAAGTAATAAGTACTTTATTACGAGATTGTAAAAAATGTAATGTATATTAAAAACATAAGGAGTAATTTGATTTATTTTTAGATAGGGTAGATCTATTATTAGGGTTAATATATTTCAATCTGATGGAAATGGTGATAGTACTCGATTCAATTCAATACATGGTAACAGATTATATCAATTTAACTTAGAGACCATGAGACTTCGATAGTAGTGTTTGCGTTTATGTTGGTTTGTTTTGATATTAGAATTTTGAAAACAGAGTTTCGCTGTTTTATCTATTCGATGTTATTAACAATACCTACCTGAACAAGCGAATTGCGAAGATGGTACGGCGCGACCTTCGGAGCTCCAATGCACGCCTCATTGAAGAGGCGATAGAGCGAAACCGAGGGTCCAAAGTATTCACTCAGCAGCTTGGCAGGAGCCACTTGACGAAGCTTACAACGCACGACGGAAGGACCGTATTGTCGAAGCCGGAGATATCGGCCGAGATAGAGGGCTTTTATAGCCGTTTATACGCTGCTTATGCTCCCCGTTCCCAACGAGACGGCCACGATTCTAGAGCCACCTTGATACGCCACTATACCGACGAACTGCCAGACATCAGTCAAGACGAGATTGTGTTAGCTCTGAGGCAGCTTAAAAATGGAAAAGCCCCCGGTGAGGACGGAATAACATCAGAGCTTTTAAAAGCTGGAGGATACCCTGTTATACAGGAATTACAGAGCCTCTTCAACGCCGTCCTTCACAGTGGGAGAACTCCAAAGGCGTGGAGTGGGAGTTTGGTGGTGCTCTTTTTTAAGAAGGGAGATAAAACCCTCCTTAAAAATTATAGACCCATCTCGCTCCTAAGTCACGTCTATAAGCTATTCTCACGAGTTATATCGAACCGTCTCGCTAGGAGACTCGACGAGTTTCAGCCACCGGAGCAGGCTGGGTTTCGCGGAGGATATGGTACCATAGACCACATTCACACAGTGAGGCAGATTATACAGAAGTCCGAAGAGTATAATCAGCCCCTGTGTCTGGCCTTTGTCGACTATGAGAAGGCCTTTGACTCCGTTGATACCTGGGCTGTTCTACATCCTTACAGCGATGCCAAGTAGACTATCGTTATATCGAGGTGCTGAGATGTCTTTACGAAGCCGCTACGATGAGTGTCCGAGTACAGGACCAGCAGACTAAACCGATCCAACTGCGCAGAGGAGTGAGGCAGGGGGATGTTATATCCCCGAAACTGTTCACGAGCGCGTTGGAAGATATGTTTAAGACGCTGGACTGGAAAGACAAGGGCATTAACATAAACGGCGAGTACATCTCACACCTGCGATTCGCTGATGACATAGTCTTAATGGCGGAGTCGCTAGAGGAGCTGAACCGGATGCTGGACAGTCTAGCTTCAGCCTCCCGATGTATCGGTCTTGGCATGAATTTGGATAAAACCAAAATCATGATCAATGGCCACATTGATCCAAGACCGGTGATCGTACATGGCCACCTTCTCGAAATTGTTACTGAGTATACTTACCTCGGGCAGATTTTGCAGTTGGGTAAAAACAATTTCGAGAAGGAAGCCAAGAGGAGGATCCAGCTGGGCTGGGCAGCGTTCGGAAAACTACGCCGAGTCTTCTCGTCATCCATACCGCAATGTTTGAAAACGAAAGTTTTTAATCAGTGCGTCCTACCAGTCATGACCTACGGAGCTGAGACGTGGACACTCACGATAGGGTTGGTCCACCAGTTCAAAGTCGCTCAGCGAGCTATGGAAAGAGCTATGCTCGGAGTTTCTCTGAAGGATAGGATTCGTAACGAATTCATCCGACAGAGAACTAAAGTCATCGACATAGCTCAGAGAATTAGCAAACTGAAGTGGCAGTGGGCCGGCCATATATCGCGAAGAACCGATAACCGCTGGGGTAAACGTGTTCTTGAGTGGAGACCGCGACTTGGTAAACGTAGTGTAGGATGCCCTCCAGCCAGGTGGGGTGACGATCTGCGAAAGACTGCTGGCAGATGCTGGATGCGACAAGCCGAAGACAGGGCGCTATGGCGCTCATTAGGGGAGGCCTATGTCCAGCAGTGGACTAACATAGGCTGATGATGATGATGATGATGATGAACAATACCTACTACAGAAGTCTCTAAAATGTAAAAAATAATGAGGTTCTCGGGGTAATCTCTCAGGGAAATAAAATAGTATATATTATTTCGGCTATACATAAATACTACAATTCGCGACCTGTCCTCAGTTACGGTTAACCAACTGCGCCACAAAATAAGGTTAAACATCTTTGGGATTTCCTACGGACTCAAACGCCGTTGGTTCTACTTACAGGAGAAACGTCGAAGTTCTTCGAATCCTGTTCAAACACTAAAGTTACATTTACATCATCGTTTGACGAGAGGTGGCTGACGGCGACTCCTAAGATTAAATAGATAGAAAATGCTTTATTATACCACACAATGAAAGAAAACATTACAAACAGACATGTTTAAAGGAAGTATAAAAGGCGGCCTTATTGCTATGAGCGATCTCTTCCAGGCAACCTTGGGATGAACTGGACAAGTAGGAACATTATAGACGGTGGCACTTAAATAAAACCAAATAATATACGACTACATGCAATAAATACTAGAATAACAGTACTTATTATATAACCATAAAATATCTACTATAATGATTATTGTAATTAGTCAGGATACCTCTTCTGCAAGCTGCGTGCCTTGGTAGCAGTAGATGAACACTTGGAAGCACATGTTGAACAGGTACGTTCCCATCGACAAGAGGCGGACCAGGTTCGAAGTTTGCTGCAAAATATAAGAAATGATTGGCTGACTTAAAGATCCGGCGACGGATGAATTTTCTTACAAACGTATTACCAAAATGATATGTAATTTGAGAATATTCTCACCATGGTTGGTAGTTATTTGTATAAGAGTGGTATTTATTTAGGTTCCTGCCTCAAGCTTTGTTTCTAAATACTTTTAATATAAAACCACCCAAATACTAAGAAAACTTGTGCTCTTTGAAGCAAAAATGCAGTTTGATTTAGCTTAATTTTTCAGAGTAGTATTTTGAAAAAACCTAATGGCAGGAACCTAGATAAAAACTATTTTAATACCAATAATAGAAGACGAAGACAAAATATGCTCAAATTAAAATATATTTTGGTACTACATTTGTTCTGGAAATTCATTCGTCGCCGGAATCCACCGCTTTGTCCTTTTCGTTGATTTTTGTAAAAAAATTATTGAACCTGCGTATATTTTTGGATATTGATTACTGTTTTTAGCTTTGTACGTTGCGATAGGAATAAATAAACTCACAGAAATCAGTTGAAATGCTGTGACGCAGATGATGATGAGTGACACTGTGAATTGAGCGAAGGTGGGCGCTGAGAAACAGTTCTGAACCTGTTCCACTGCAGCAAGCACCACCTGGTGGAAAATTAGGGGTGATTGTTTGTAGGTTCTTTGTTTGACAAACTTTTAAGAAAACAGCATGAGAGAAACTGCGGGCAAACATAACTGAGCTTTATTTTTATCTCTCTCGCAATTTGCGATTGTCTTAGATATAGCCAATTTAAAACATAAAATAGTAAGAGAATATAGAAAAAAGATTCAACTCATAAATTTTTGGTAAACTTTTACCTGGTGTTCGTTCAAACATTTCTGGAGTCGAGCCCGGACGATGAGCTCTTGAAGTGGTGTTAGCATTTGCTGAAATAAATAGAGCTGACAATGATGTTATGGTACCATCGAGCTGGTGATCAGGCCAGCAACAGATGGCCACTGAAAGTAGCCAGAGGAACTCGTACACCAATCGACTTAACTCTGTCGAGTTTGGGTTCTTTGGATTTGTACCTAGCACTATGGTTCTAGATAAATAATATATAAAAGATTGTTTATATTTTTTTAATTTAGAAAAATATCCTAATACTTATTTTAGAATGGTGAGCATTTAGGGCTCCGGAGAAGGATGAATTTCTCATACAAACGCAGTACCGAAATTATTTCTATTATGGGAATATTTTCACCATGCTTAACAATTATATTTATTTGTATAAGAATGGTATTTAGTAAGGTTCTAGCCACAAGCTTTTCAAAATAGCTATCAACACAAATACTACAATGTCTGATTTGATGTAAAAATGCAATTTGATTTAATTAAATTTTATAATAGTATATTACCTACTTAAAAGTTTATGTAGTTACCAAGATAAATACTATTTTAATACAAATAATAGTAAATCATGGTGAAAATTGTCTCAAATTACAAATCATTTTGGTGCAACGTTTGTATGGGATATGCATTGATCGCCGTAGCCTTAAGTTTTATCAATTGATACGAGCCGTAGCAAAAGCTACTAATCCGTAGAGCTTTTGCTACGGCTCGTAGCCCTCTACGAAAGCGTAGCAAGGGCTACAAATTCGTAGCAAGTCCTATGAAACAGCAATTACAGCTGTAAAGCCAACCAACGCTACAAAAGTGTAGCAAACAACAAAAACCACAATAATGTCTACGAAACCGTAGACCTACGAATTCGTTCAATTATAGCTACGAACTCCTATAGACGAATGAACTAAGTTATATAAATATCTAACAATTACCTTCACACATAAGGTTTTATCATACATATTTTAAGTTTGTATGCGTATGTACAGGTACACTAATATTTTGTTATAGGTATATCTGTTCTCGCCCTACTTTGTTCTTGCACTAGTTACTTAAGTCTGTTTAAATTTTAGTGATAGTCAATTTCAGATTAATTGTAAAAAATATGAATCCTGTTTTGGCTGTAGGTTACATTATAAGTTTTTTTTTATTATTATTTATCCCTAAGAGTGTGGATTTTGTTTCATAAATAAATAAATAAAATACCTTGTTCCTGTCCACAGCCAGGTCTCGACACAGCGTCCGCAGCGCTAGCCCCAGCAGCTGCAGGCGGCAGCAGCACTGCGCCATCAGCGACGTGACTAACGTGTCCTTGCCGACGTTGAGGAATGCTACCGTGAAGAGGCCGACCACTTGGTGCAAGTATGTTACTTCGAACGCAGGGGACTTTGAAACGTTGTATGGGTACCTTAAGAAACAAACATTTAATGTTTATTAGCCGTAAGCTTAGAAAAAGACAGTTAAGAAAACGTTTAATATTCATTGAATTATGTATTCACAGAACTCGAAATTTGTTCTTGAAAAGACTGTAGCTGATAAAGATGTATCGTGTATATTTTTTTTTTTTTTATCAAATTCCCATCAAGTCGGTCATTTAATTATGAATGTAAGCGGGTTAACTACGAACCTATTTTATGTTGTAAGAACACCACAATAGGTTCGTAGTTAATCCGCTTACATTCATAATGAATTCGTCAACTACGATAGTTTTATAGTAAAATCGGACAATTAATTTAACCACCGAAACAACGCTGACAACTTGGGCTTCTTTTCTTTTTTCTTATTTATCTTCTTCAAATCTTTTGTCATTCTGTGCTTGTATGAGCCCATTGCTCATGAATAAGAGATACTGACCAAGCCCGCATAGGCAGTTGGTTCTTCTCTGCGCCAGAAGCCCAGCCCAGTACTGTGATCAGGGTGATGAAGGTATAAAATCCCTGCTGGACCTGAGTTTGACGATCGCACCTGTAAAAATTGTACAATTTAATATTTTATACACTAGACTTTTTCATAAAGTAGCGGAAATTCCGCGAGTTGCTTTTTGCGCAATTCATTTTATTCCCCATTGCTCGACTCCGTGATTTCAGACGAAATAAAGATAGCCTTGACCAACACTGAAAATAACAATCAACTGACCTATTGACAACGTTATCAGTTTACTATGCACACCGCTGTTTGATGTCCACAGCTGTATGCAGTGCATACAGCCGTGGACATCACTCGGCTAGTTTAATGATAATTTTGAGGTAAAATAAATAACTCTGATAATTCTAAGGTCAGATGACAGCATTATGAATACACTGAAGATTATCATATACCTCTCAACAATACCCTTCGCCTCCCCTCCCTCCACTGCCCCCAGAGTTCGATCAGCATCATCGATGATCTGCTGGATGAGGTGCCTGCGGCTCAGGATGTTGAGGATCTTGGCTGCCTGCGCCAGGTTCGTGAACAGCAGGAAGGCGGTCCCCGTCATCAGCGGAAGGTCCCCCCAGATTATGACCAGGTCCACCACTTGGATTATGATGAAAATTCCTGACGACACAAGATCACTTTAGTAGTTGGTTTCATCGCAAGTAAAACTCTCACTTCATGTCTCTATTCTGCTAAACAAATCGCTAACTACTAAAACTAATCACAACGAAGCGATTGGTTTAGCAGAATAGAGATATTGTCAAAGAAAGAGGCGCCCGCGCCGGGTCCTTAAAGAGACTATGCCAAAATGCACTGACCGTCCAAAGGAACAAACGACAAAATGTGTAATCCTCAATGACAAAATGAGCAAATGCCATGAATGTATCTGCGATGAAATGCTCCAGCGTCAGAATGTGCATTTTACATAAAGAGACATGTTTTGGCATGTTATATTAGATTAAAGAAACTACAAAAGAAGGACGTGGGTCAAAAGTGTGAAGTTTCAAGCTATTCTATCAATTTCTCAGTGCAAATCGCACCGGAAGCTTTATCCGGAGTTTTTAATCTTCAAGGATGCGGTTCTGCAACGATACCAATGGTCATAAACAATTTAGAAAAGTTAGCAGAATTGGGCATTCTGGTGTGTGTTATGAGTTGAATTCAAAAGAAACATCATTACATTAGAATAGCACCGATTTTTATCAAATACAGCTAGGTAAGAACGCATTAAAATCCCTCTTTTAGCGTCCAGGTTACATAGCAAAAACATTTGCACACATTGGTCCATAGGTATGACGTGTAGAAAGGAAAGAGGGTGTAAAAGTTTTAAAAAACACAACTTTATCTGTAAGATACGTAAAATACAGTGAGGCATCAACAAAACATGTTCTTATTCTCTTATTCTAATCAAATTATTTTTTTGGAACAGAATATTTGAAACAATTCGTTCATTATCAAACTGAACAATACAAACCCAAGAAGAACATAAAAAAGAACGCAGCATAAATCTTGTACAGCAACGCATGGACTTTGTTCAGTCCATCTGGGGCCCAGAATCCTACACAACGTAACGCAGTAAGTGAAAAACTGATGGAAGAGTTAGCATTTTTTATGAAAAACCTCATTTTACGCTATGTTCTGCTGTGTGACTCGCTCTGGACTGGACTCAAAGAAGAAAGGCAAATAGCCAAACGTGAGTGGGGATTGAATTCTTAATTGGAATTTTCAGAGGTGCACAACAGTTTTAAAAAGTAACAACAGCAGTAACAAATTAACAAAATAATTTTAATTTTAGCTCTCCGTTGCGGAGGCTCACCTTATCTACTAGCAAGTAGACGATAAACTCGTGTAAAGAACATAATTATAGAATTAACAATCATTTAAACGATATTTTTTTCTCCAATGGATAAAAGAAAGACGAAATCGGTTGTTGTTACGTAAATGAAATGTTCATAGTATTATAGATAATTAAATTCATGAAAAATCACCAATTCAACATCATCAACATCATCTGATTATATATTATCTACGTTTGGTTTGGTACAACTGGTTGACGGCACGGACGATATTTACGATACGATAATTTTTCACAGAGATTATTTACCAAACAATTGTGAAGGTGGAAAAAAAAATCCATCCAGGTTACTGGTGTGAAGAAAATTCTTTCGGCAGAGATGACAGGTTGTTTGACTAGGCTGTCTGGGAGAAACAAACCAAACATATTTGGAATAGCGTGGCAGTTCAAGTTATGTGGTTCAAATTGGGAATTTATAATTTCTTACCTTGTTGGACTTCTTTCTTGGATACAAATAAAATTGGTCTCTAGAAAAATGTTGACGACTCCTCCTGTAAATTTGATAGTTGCTTGTTTTAGGAACCACAAATATAATTTAAGCTTTTAATTTAATCACAGGGACGCTTCTCATACGTAGTGATTAAATGTACGAAAGTGTACCTTGGGTACATTTGTTTAGTCTTTGAGTACTTACGTATTTATGAGCGTTACTGTACTAGCGCACTATCTGCCCTTTATCTATATAGAGCTAGACAGTTCTTGTTCGCTTATACACTATTAATTAAAAATATATTTAAAAAAAATCTTTCCAGTATCTTTCAATGCACAACTAGATGTCACTAGAAAAGTGTACGAGGTCTGAAGTACGATTACGAGAATACACGGTTTATTTACATAGTTTTGTGTTGTTCATCTATATCTATACTAAATTATAAAGAGGAAAGATTTGATTGTTTCTTTGTTTGTATGTTTGTTTGAATTGAATAGGTTCCGAAACTACTGGACCAATTCGACAAATTCTTTCACCATTAGAATCATAAATTTTCCGCGTAGAACATAGTCTATATAATATTTTCAAAAAAGTTAGGGATCCGCATGAAAAATTCAATAATTGAACCGTGAAAGAGGTTGAATATATAGCGCACGGTGCTTACTTTTTCTCTACGGCCAGTGTCAGTTATGGAGTGTCAAGTCAATGTCAAAAACCCCAATGCTGTTAAAAAAAGTAAGGGATCCGTATGAAAACTGTGAAACCCATCGTGTTAGTGTGTATAATTTCTGAAATTTTTGTTTAATACCCGTGCGAAGCAGGGGCGGACCGCTAGTTATTAATAAATTCAGATGATCCCGCGAGCTCAAGCTCTTTTATTGTCTAGAACTCAACACTAGTAAAGAAATACTTTATACTTACTTCCTCTACTTTGAGCATGTCTGCTTGTTGTTGTTCCATTCCTTTGTTTGGTATGATAAAGTATTTTCTATCTAGGTTAATGTACTGTAAGTACATTGTACATAGTATTCTATTCTATGAATTGTAAAAAAATATAAAGCTTATTAAATTAAGTAATTATCTCTGACTACAAAAGTATTAACCAACATAGGCTATATGTATGTTATATTCATCTCTATATTTAAACTATAATTAGGTAAAATGTACGACTCAGTCTTTATCGTTTTTGACGACCACTGTGGCGCGGTGGGCGAAGGTCCGTCTGCGGCGCAGGAGGTTGCGGGTTCGATTCCCGCCTCTGGACAAATATTTGTACGATCTGCAGATATTTGTTCAGGGGTTCTGGTTGTTTTCTATGTATAATAAAAATATCTATCTATTTAATAATATCGTATTATGTATATCAGTCATCTAGTACCCATAACACAAGCTCTGCTTAGCTTGGGGCTAGATGATGCTGTGTGGATTGTCCAGCAATATTATTTATTTATTTATTTTATCATGTTGATACAGCAGAGCCATCTATTTTCGATATAGAAACTACCTCTACATCAAACCTGAAAATATATGTATTTTGCAAGCTTCTACGGTGAACCTCTAACCTCTACGACGTAGCACTTCATACCTCTAGTAAATAGCTCTACCTGCTCATAGATGGCGTTAAAATAAATTTCTCAGGATACACTCGTCACCATAGTTATTTGAAAGCATCGTTCTCATTTTAAGAAACTAATTTAGTGTTTTTCCGTATTTCTACCAAAATAACACGACATAGTAAACATGACAGATATAAATTAAACTGCGATGTTACATCATGTCAAACACGTAGATTTTTAGTTTAGCGTTTAGCAAAATTAACATAAATAAATACATTTACTAGGTTAACCTTCTTAACATATAACTATGTAGCATCTTTACTGGTATAGTTAATTCAACCAAAAAAATAATTGAATAAAAGTAACTACATATTATTATTCATTTACCTACTAATGACATAATAATACAGCATCACGAGGACGCGTCTTTACTGTTGGTGAGTAAAAGTTTAATTGTAAAGATTGCAAAAAGGACAATGTTTCCTGTTGTTCTTTTTATTTTGTATATTGAAGTAGCGTAGTACGAGCTATACCGCCTTAACACGGCAACGTCCACTCCACTGCAATGTTTCTTTGATCAAAGAACAAAGCAAATAGTCTGCAGTTAGCTCAATTGTTTCAATTGTAAACATGAACTAGTACTTTTATGGTAATTTCATTGTAATATTCACTGTTAATAAGGGTTTTGCCCAAATAAAATAAAATTACATTAAAAAAAACATTCTTCATTTATGTTAGTTGAACAATATTATCTCAGATCTTCATACTAAGCCTAAAAACTTGTTACACAGTTGGACGATGTACTACTCTGCCAAGAAAGTACCGGGAAAAGATCAATAATACACAAAGTGTTAGTTATTCATCTAAATTTATTTTATCGCCTTCAAAGTATGCTCGTACAGAAACGATACACTTACGCCAACGAATAGTCCAATCATCGAAACATTTTTTAAACGCTTTTTTCGGAATTGAGTTCAGTTCTCGTCGCGAATTCTCCTTTATTTCTTCTACCGAATGAAAACGTGTGCCACGAAGTGGTAATTTGAGTGAAGGAAAAAGGAAGAAGTCGGCTGGAGCCATATCTGGTGAACAAGGTGGTTGTTCGATAGTATTTGTTGAGTTTTTGGTCAAAAATTCGTTTTATTACAATTATGGCCTTGTGCGAAGGCGCATTATCGTGATGCAAAATCCAAGAATTTTCTTTCCACAAGGCTGCGGATTTATGCAACTCAAAATCCGCGCCAAATTGGAAAACAGTTGTGCCAATCAAACAGCAAAAAAATAAACAAAAAATTGAATTGGGAACATATATAGACAAATTATCCATTCCCGATACTTTTTTGACTGAATGTACAAAGATGGACTATAATGTACTGGGATGTAACATGCACAAGTTTTAGATGGGATTAATAACAATAATAACAATTAATGAAAATGGACTTATTATACTCTTTGGCCGCCTGGTATCATGATGTACCTATAAAAAAACTTGGCTGGTCTCATATTCTTCGTCTTCTGTTTATCGAAAATACTGAAAACCTGCAGCCTTATTATCTAACATAAAATCCATTACCAGTGAACTTTCAACCGATTTCCAGTTGTAGACCCAGTCAGAATGTTGTCTGTATTGTCTAAGGTATTCAACTGGTCTTCGGTTTCAGCTATTTACAAAATATGAAAGTGACAATCGAAGCCCAGTCAAGGTTTGAAATGTCAAAGTAAAGCCGATTACGATTACCAGTTGAGTTAGACAATAGAGCTGCAGCCTTATTGTCTAACTTGAAATCCATTACCAGTGAACTTCAAACCGATTACCAGTTGCAGACCCAGTCAGAATGTTGTCGGTAGTGTCTAAGGTATTCAACTGGTCTTCGGTTTCAGCTATTTACACAATACAAAAGTGACAATCGAAGTCCAGGCTAGGTTTGAAATGCCAAACTGAAGCCGATTACGATTACCGGTTGAGTTAGACAATAGAGCCGCTGGTCGTTTCATTGTTTTCAATAAATTCTCATAATTTTCTAGAAACCGAATATCTAATAGCTCCACTTTACTTTAATTTAGTGATGTTTTTTTGATTGCCTTCTGTAACATAGTTTTTACAACTACCACAGAAGCAGATAGGTAATATATAATTATATCAACAGAAGGAAGCGCTGCCCAAAAATGTATGCTGATTATTTGACGTTCCAAAAATAATTATTTTTAGGTACTCTTGTCATAATGTCGAGCCAAAGAAAGGGTTAGAATTAAAGATAAATTAAAATACTTAATAACCAGTAAAGATATGCCAGAGGTGTTATGATATGGCATTAGGCTGTCAAAAAGTAATAGGCAAAGGTGACAATTAATTTAATAACTTAAGAATAGTGCAGGAGTTAAAACACCCCCGTAACCCGTTCGATGGGAGTAATTAAATTTTTTGTCAGAGGCAAAGAACCTTTTAGATTTTCTTTAATACATAAGCGTCTTTTGAACATGACCGTATTTATGGCTGACAATGTTATTTTATTTAGGTAGTGGTATTTACTTTTCTTAAGTATTCCTAAATATACTTATAGGCTTTAATCACCTATGTAATTGAAGTTTGGTTATAAATACTAATATTTATAAATAACAAGTGGAAGAACACCAACATGCTAACATTCAGACATTACGTTTATAAAGAAAAACTACGAAAGTTTTGTAGTAAAAAAGAATTGTTATTCTTTACTTAACCATATGCGCCAAAGCTTGATCAACAAATATTGATTGTGCAATGCGGTGTCCATCTTATCTGTTACAACTGTCAATATGGTTTACTTGTGTACGCTTATATGGGGCGGCTGAGTCATAGTGTTCGCTATTGTGGTACGAAGTATCAATTTAACTGCAAAGGCTGTGAGCATGAGAATAAATTTCAAAAGTTCAAATATTTCTCATTTTTATCACATACTATGAAAATGTTGCGTATATCTGAAAAAATTCGATGAACGTTACCTAGGTAATTTCTAAATTTTCGACGTAGCTCATTTTGAAGAAAACTTTCCCACGATGAGCATCATAGTGAAAAATGATAACTGGCCCTTATTTGTGAGCCTGAACTTGTTGAAAATATTCGGCTTTCTGGTCCCTGGAACCATGAAGTGGTTTTTAAAAGTATACTGGTGGTTTTGGTTTACATTTACAATAGGTAGGTGATGATAGCAATTGGATGATGAAAAATTTGAAACCTCGACCCGTTAATGTAAAATAAAAAGTTTCGGTTTTATAACTAAGCCGTGGTTTTATATTCTTTACATAACATTTTCCTCAGGAAAATGGCTAGCCCAATGGACCTGCACTATAAATTTAATGTAAAGTGATTATTGGTAATTATATCCTTCTTTCTTTATTTTACGATCCAGCTACTTATTTGCCTTTTAACTTTTGGGTAGGGTTGTTAGGTCCACAAATATTTTAGGGTTACGTGTGTTTTAATTAGATAAACATCAACCACAATGTGATTGTACCTATTGAAAAACCTGACTGCATTTTCCTCAACATTTACGTATTTCATGCATAAAAACTTTATTGAGAAAGAAAATTACCACCAAATAATAAAAACAAACTAGAACTATTATTAATTATTTAAACAATTGGGCTAACTGCAAACAAGCTACAGGGAGTTCATCTGATCTATCTCATATGATATCTAAACCTCTCGGAAGCATCCCCCCATGACGTTGGCCCATCAGCATTGCTGTACAGTAAGGCAATCGACCCTACTGTACAGCAATGCTGATGGGCTGGATCTGGTCACTCAACTACTGAAAATTCTTAGCGTCTAGTCTGGTCGACAGACTAGACGCTAAGAATTTTCAGTAATTTTCTTTGTGAACAGAACGTGCGAGGCCTGTAATATAATAACAAACATCACAGTTTTATTCACTAATAAATTATTGAGCTTTATAAAAATCACCGACCATTATGTAGAAAGAACTTCCCTTAACACTTTCAGTTCGCAAAATCAAAAGGATATTTTACTCAAATCTAAAAAATAATTCCAGGAATCTACATCATAGTCCAACTTGGAGACCTGATACAAATCTGGGGCAACCTTCCCCTGATGGTCGGCACCTCGTTTCTCCTGTTTACCAACATCGCCTTGGCTGCCAAGGTGGTGACGACCACGTGGAGGAGAGACGCGGTGCAGGGGGTGATTGCCGATGGGGATGTGGATATGAGGAGCGAGGGGGAAGAGGCGAAACGGGTTATTGGAGAGTAAGTTTAGCTGGAGTCGGCTGGACACAAAGCTACTTAAAGCCCTCGTCAACCAACGACAATGCTACCAGCATTCTGGATAATCTGTCTTCTGCTTAGATTTTTAGGATTTAGATAGATTTATAAGGGTTCAGTAGTTGTAATTGTTTTTTATTACTGTTAATACTGAAATTATTGGATTATGTTTCGTAAATGTTTTTTGTAAGAACATAATTGCTTATATCAATAAAATTTAAAAAGAAGAAGGAAGGTATCGATGTACCTATGTAATAATGTTATGTAAGCAGGTAGATACGTGTAAAATAAATAATCTGTATTATGTGCGTTTAAATGAAAAATAATAGCTTGGGTAATGATGATGTTTTTGCGAAAGGGTAAAAGACATTATAAAAAGTTTTTAAAAAGCTGAACGTTCTGAATGCGTTTCTTAAATGACCCTTTTTTCCAGGTACCACCGAGACAGCATGGTGTTGTTCGTGCTGTACGTGGTTCTGACCATCATCACCGTGATGGGCTGGGTGGCCAGCGCGGAGAAGAACAGCCTCCCGCTCAGAGCATGGTCAGCATCTTCGACATCACACATCAATCATTTCATATTTTTGGCCGAGACTCTCAAGACACGCAAATATGCTGGTCTCGACAGAGCCTACAAGATCCCTTTGGAGTCGAGACCCTAGGTCCGTGGGGTACCGAAGCTCTCTGAGTTTTCAAAAAATTATCTGAACTTCTGGTCGAAGCGAAGTGTGACCCGAGAGACGAATTTAACAATTCTTGTATTTCAGGTACCCTTATGATGCGAACCGGTCTCCAGCCTACGAAATAACATACGCACATCAGGTATTTACTTGCGTGTTATTATTTCGTATTTTCTTTATTATGGACTACGAGAAATGTCTTAAGATATTTGGTGCTTTCTTAAACTTATAATAAACTTTTATCAATCTTCAGCTTTCGTGTTTAGTAACGACAGCCAAGACATGCCAATCCATGTTTTTTTAAAATCGATTTATATTTTTAGTAGTTACCTAAATGTTTTATTTTCTTTTTACCTACAAGTTTTTGCTAATACATACCCACATAATTAAGATAACATAAATCCGTATATAGTATGTTTATAGTATAGTATTATATCAGAAGATACGTCTTTAAATTTAGTAATATATGAGATGGTTTTGTTTTTCGATTGAACCTGAACCTTAAGCCCCCAGAAACGGCCGGATCCTTTCGATAATTCAAATTCAAAATTTAAAATCATTTATTTCAGTTTTACACCATAAGTTGTTGGTAAACCTACCTTTATACTATGTAGTTACCAGAAAACAAATTTAAATCTTTTTATTGATAATGTTGTTACCAGAGCATCGCACTATCCTTGGCGGCGGGTATCAACGTGAGCCTGGACACGCTGATGACGACCCTCATCGCGCTCTGTCGGTGTCGCCTGCAACTAACGGCCTTGGCGCTCAAGAACCTCTGCCAAGGCCTCGATTCCACTGGCCTTGTAAGAATGTCTTCTTTTCACAACAGTTATGGATGTTTTATTTAAGTAATACTAAGTAACATAACTTAATACTATATTATCTGTATCCTAAACATTACTTAGATTGACCTGATAACTATAGAAGCAAATAAAAAAACTAACTAACGCAAAAAAAAAATTGCATCGACCGGGAATCGAACCCGGGCCGCCCGCGTGGCAGGCGAGCATTCTACCACTGAACCATCGATGCTTGTACAGCGTAATTAAAATAATGCTTTACAATCCACCATTGCAAATATAATTATATAAAACTAGCGGCCCGCCCCGGCTTCGCACGGGTATTAAAAAAAAATTTCATAAATTATACACACTAACACAATGGGCTTCACAGTTTTCGTACGGATCCCTTACTTTTTCTAACAGCATTGGGATTTTTGACATTGACTCGACACTCCATAACTGACACTGGCCGTAGAGAAAAAGCAAGCACCGTGCGCTATTACATATATTCAACCTCTTTTTCTATTCTGACGCGCCATAAAAGAAAAAGAGGTTGAATATACAGCGCACGGTTCAATTATTGAATTTTTGATGCGGATCCCTAAATTTTTTGAAAATATTATATAGCCTATGTTCATCACGGAAAAATTAGGATTCTAATGGTGAAAGAATTTTTCATATCGGTCCAGTAGTTTCGGAGCCTATTCAATTCAAACAAACAAACAAACAAACAAACAAACACAAACAAACAATCAAATCTTTCCTCTTTATAATATTAGTATAGACAAAGTAGTTTGGTAGCAAAGTACATTGTTTTAGCAGCATCTCATAATTTTTCCGTTATAATAATAGTTTAATGAAAAATTATGAGATGGAATGTTATTTGTTTTTATAATCAGCGCCAACAAAACGCCGAGGAAGAAATGATAACAGCCTCTCGCCTACGAGTAGTGGTGTCCCGGCACCAGGCGGCGCTGCGGTCGGCGAATCAAATCCAGGAGTGTTTCACAGAGCCTATCCTGGGCCAGTTCGCCGTGTCTCTGGTCATCATCTGTGTCACTGCTTACCAGGTGGCGGTGGTGAGTTATATAAACTGGCAAATGTAATTTAATTATTAAATAAAGTTAACTCTTAAAAAGATACAATTATAGTTTTTTTTTATTCAAAAATAAACAGATACCTACTTAGCAGAACCAAATAATAAATAAATGATGCCTGACAATCCACACAGCATCAACTAGCCCCAAGCTAAGCAGAGCTGGTGTTATGGGCAATAGATGACTGATATACATAATTCAATATTATTACATATGTAAAGATGTATAACATTGTTTTTTTAATACTCATAGTTTATCAGAGGCTCAGCTTTCTCAATGTATAGAAACCTAAATTGTTTATTTTTTGAAATCGTATTCTTATCTTATGAGCTTCTTATGAGTTATGTATTATTTACCCTGTGTCAAGCGTATTTTTCTTCAGTATCGAGATGTGTCAAATCCTTCAATAAGAATCTGTCAGAAGTTGACTCTTAGGTACACTCTTGCTCACTTCCATTCCAGGAGCTTCAGCAACCGTCCAAGAATGTGGTGCGCATCGTCTCCATGACAACCTACCTGCTGGTTATGATGCTGCAGGTCTTCCTCTACTGCTACCAGGGAAACCAGCTCGCTTTAGAGGTTTAAGTCAAACGAACTTAGGTTTACTATATTTATTGTAGACCAATTATTAACATTAATCATCACATGGTATAAAACAAAGTCGTTTTCCGCTGTCTGTCTGTCCTAATGTACGTTTGCTTAGATCTTTAAAACTACGCAACGGATTTTATTGCGGTTTTTTTTATAAATAGAGTGATTCAAGATAGTAATATTATGTAATATGCATTAGTACTCGTATCAGCATTGTTAGTTAGTTTATAATTTACTAGCGACCTGCTCCGGCTTCGCTCGGGTCCAATCCTAATACAAAAACCTTCCTCTTGAATCACTCTATCTATTAAAAAAACCGCATCAAAATCCGTTGCGTAGTTTTACATAGGGATATAGGGACAGAGAAAGCGACTTTGTTTTATACTATGTAGTGAAGTATGATTTTATCAATTCCACTTGACTTGATAGAATGATAGATAACAATATGTGGTATCATTGTTGGCTTAACTCTATGTCCGTGATTGTTTTTTACATAATCTCCGTGCACGGCTCTGCAGAAATTATTCAACAGCATGCTGCCAATAAAACATGATGTTACGGCTCTATCTATTGTGTTTATCAAAATGCCTTTTTACCACTGCGTTCATACTGTTATTGCTTTGTCCTATTGTAACTCTATGACTGACTAGATATCAAATTGGTTATTGTGAAACATAATGGTGTACTGTCGTGACACGAAGTATATTTATATTAACACTGCAGCTCAATATTACTTAATTATATAAATTTAATTATTGTAATCATTAAATCAAAACTAACATCGTCCAAGATTTTTACTTTCCTAAGGATCAACATAATCCGAAAATATATAACACATTATATTAATTAACACATTTATTTTTATTGCCATGCTGTCGGGATATAAATTGACCCGTCTTTCAAGAGGCTTGCGTGGGGCCGTAGCCAAAATCACAGAAGCCTTGTGAGACTTAATCTAAAAACGATGATCATAGCGGATATCTCGCTCAATCTAGAATAATCTAGAATATCCCTCAGCGTTGTACTTTTTAGAATGGGTCACATTCTATAAAGTATACAACAGCCCCGTCATTTGAGAGGTTTGCCGTAGTCAAAATCACAGAAGCCCTTTGTGGGAATAATAAAAACGAGGATCATAGCGGATATCTTCCTCGCCCAATCTATAAAATATCCCTCACCGCTGTATCCTTTTTAGAATGTGACTCTGTTCTTAGAATGTGGGGTCACAAAAAAGCATACAACGGTGCTCTCTGGTTGCAGAGTATAGAGTTCTGCAGCGCAGCCTACGAGTGCCCGTGGTACCGCTTCTCCACCCGCCTCCGCCGCGCACTGCTGCTGGTAATGGTGCGCACGCGCCGTCCTACAACACTCACTGCCGGCAAGCTCACGAAACTCTCGCTGGACACCTTCACTGCGGTGAGATCGACAACTTCTCATCTTCTAGCTATAACGGGGCCTCTCACCGGTTAATTCCCCATACAAACGTAATACCAAAATGATTTGTAATTTGAGCATATTTTCACTGCTTGTATTATTTGTATTAGAATAGTATTTATCTAGGTTCCTACCACAATCATTTCAGTGGTGTTTTGAAAAAATGTTTGTTCCTACATTAAAATTTGTCCTCGATAAATACCTACTATTCTAATACAAATAATAGCAGTACATGGTAAAAATACCTAAGCTCAAATTACAAATCATTTTAGTATGACGTTTGTATGATATTTCCAAAAACATTGACTCGGGATCCGAAATGCTCGCAAAGCCAATGCAATCATGGTCGACCACTTATTGCGGGGTACGGGGGTGGTGTTTTATTGCTGCTTCTGTTCTGTAGATAGCACTGTCCTGTACCTCCGAGTTGTTCCATTCCTGAGTAATTTGGTAGGCAGATGAAATAGACAACACAAAACTTGGATCATAGCTGCCTGTCACATTACTAGCTAATATATAACCTTTGGACTACATAGAATGCGGATGGCTTTCGGTAGGTATTAAGATATGATTATCTAATCATATCTAGCTATAGGACGAGCTCCTTGCCTAAATTTTATTTAAAACTTCTATTTTATTTTACAGATTATCAAATTATCGTACACGTTCTTCACAGTACTACAGAATGTGGAAAATAGAAGACATTAATATAAATTATGAAACAAAATAATTAGACTTTTTTTTTACAAACCTACCTGCTTTCTTATACAAAATGATGGATCCCAATACAACATCATAATATATTTACTTTTTATTTATTCAGATCTTAATCAAGGGAACTAAAACATTATCTTGACGCAGTACATAAGTATCCGATGAATTACATAAAATAGATGATGTTGGACAATCCACACAGCATCATCTAGCCCCTCCCAGCCACTAAGTAGGTGATATTTATGGGTATATGACTGAGATCTTTAATAAAGACTTGTCATGTTTAAAATTGTATTGTTATCATTTATTACACTTAGTTAGCACACCGGGGGGGCGGGCAGCAGCGCCCTCTGCAGAACAACTCCACCGAACTGCGATCCCCAACCCGCATGCCCAGCGTGGGGATTATGGGCACTAACCCCCAAATGATAATGCCATCTATGGCGCTCATTAGGGGAGGCCTATGTCCAGCAGTGGACTATTATAGGCTGGTGATGATGATGATGACACTTAGTAAATTAAAAAAGATTAAAGACATATTAAAGACACTAAGTAGTTTATATTTGGTAAAGATTAATAATAAAGTACCTTATCAATAATTGCAATCGCATTAAAATGTTATAATACCTATAAAATGTATTCCCTATCTTGGACACGGACAGGCCCACATTTCGGAGGCGTGACACTTCTTGGGTTTTATACAGGACGAAGACGAATCTACAGCTTTAAATGTCAGGACGCAGCAAAACTATGTTCTAGGCTAAAGCCTTCTGAACACCAAACCCGCTGGACTGGTGGCTTTACCTGGCGGATGAGGCCCTCGAAACAAGTGCGGAAACTATGCCTTCAGTACGACAATTATTCCAGAATCTCACCATTATTGTATCTATATAATTGTGAATCCCCACCATTATTGTATCTATAATAATTGTAGGGATTCTGCGTCAATAGAACACTCTAAGTAATTACTTAGATTGTTTTCTGAGATACTAAGGCGATTCTAAGGCGATTTTAGGTATATATAAATAAAACTGGGCAATCCACACAACATCATCTAGCCCCAAGTTAAGCAGAGCTTGTGTAATGGGTACTAGGTATACTTAATACAATATATTATAAAGATCCTGATTTGCAGACGCCTCGGGGTAAATGTTGTACAAACATTTACCACTAGGCGGGAATCGAACCCGCAACGTCCTGCGTCGCAGGCGAACCTTAACCTACCATGCCACAGAGGTCGAACTGTTCATAGATTTAACTTAGTAGCTCCGAGAAGGTGTACCAAGTAAGTATTATAAATAAATACTAGCGGTGCTCATAAATTTGTACACGTGTTGGGTTATTATTATTGAAGTTTTCATTTAATTCAATTTATGCGCTCACAAGGAGCACTTAGTCAAGTCAAATACATAGATTAATCACACATCAACGTCAAATAACATTAAATCATGGATATAATACATAATACATAATTCATACGGACCCTTAACTGGTTTGAAAATAGTCTATAATCTATTACCTATGCTCATTATGGATAATGTTGTATCACAGTATACATTATATACTGTGGTAGTATTCTAGCAACAAATAGTTGTCTATACGAATAGCTACGAGTATACTAATATTATAAAGAGGAAAGATTTGATGGTTTGTTTGGATTGAATAGGCTCCGAAACTACTAAACCGATTTGAAAAATTATTTCACCATTAGAATCCTAAATTTTCTGTAATGAAGTTAGGCTATAGAATATTTTCAAAACAGTTACCGATCCGCATGAAATTTTTTTTTAATACCCGTGCGTACCCGGGCCGATCCGCTAGTAGTTAATAAAATACGAAAGTCTAAATGATTTCATGTTTTTAGTACTTTATTCTGCAATTTTAAGTAGGGACCTACCATTCCATTTATAATAAAGCAGGTTTATTTTCAGGAGGTCCTCAATACCTACTTAGTAGGTAATACGCGAAAAAATATAAATATAATATAATATAATACGTCGTGTAAACGCTCATACAAAAGACATCACCGTGCACTCCTTGTCACCTACTTTGTTATTGTATTTAGTCAAAACAATATTTTTATTACTGTATGAAAAAGTATGCAAAAAAAGTCAAGTCAAGTCGTATGAAACCATTGGATTGCCGTCTAACACTATTTTTTTCAGTAGCTGGGACCAAATCTTTTATATTTCAAATCTTTAGAAGTACTTAGACCTCTTTTTATGAACTTTAGAAAACTCGTACAAAGGTTTCTGATTTTTTTTTTATTGATTTTCGAGACACGAGGCTAAAAATAAAGTAACATAATTACAACTGTAACTAGCGAATCTCTACGTTTAAATAAGTATTTTAAGCGATTCGGTTCCGTAGCTTGCCAGCTGTGCTGCCAAGTGTCAGGCTTTTGCATAATGACATACATAATGACATACGACGTTTGGCATAATGACAGTAATGGGCATGTTTTTTTACATCCGTGTGTGATAAGTGATAAAATTTATTCTTTTGAGTTTAAAAATAAAGCGAGTGGTTTTGTGAGTGATGGTATTAGTTAGGGATAAGTAATTTCGTATGTCACAATTAGTGGTATTTTAGACAAAGTGGCGGGTGAGTTTTTTAGCTTGCTTGTACGTTAAAGTACTCTAGGTACTTACGGATTCTGAAATTATCCTTAATTGCTCCATAATTGAGGCTGTTTGTATTTAACTTTTGCTGCCTCATCGTTCGATTGTGACTTACATATTTATTAGGTAATGTATTCAAAATTCGCCGTGTGGTGCCGGCGTAGAATTTCACCACCCCAACTCTTCCCGTGGGTGTCGTAAGAGGCGACTAAGGGAAACACACACCGGGGGGCGGGCAGCAGCGCCCTCTGCAGAACAATCTCACTGGACTGCGATCCCCAACCCGCATGCCCAGCGTGGGGATTATGGGCAATATCCCCCTTATGATAAAACCAGCCATAAAATGGCCCCCAGTTCCCGGCCGCCTCGCTATTCCTGGCCATGGTAGCGGCCATGGTAACGGCGGGGCAGGGGGTGCGAAGAATCTCCGGGCTACCCCAGGCTACCATCCACCACACAAACTGACCCTGGCAACGTTTAACGGACGCACTCTGAGGCTTGATCACCATCTAGCGCAGTTGGAAGTGGAGTTAGAGAACATTAAATGGCATGTTCTAGGGTTATGTGAAGTCCGTAGAGAGGGGGAGGACACCGTAACCCTAGACTCGGGCCATCTTCTCTACTTTCGCGAGGGTGATAAAACATCCCAGGGTGGCGTAGGTTTCCTCGTCAATAAGGCCCTCTCTAACAACGTTGAAGAAATCTCCAGTGTGTCGACCAGGGTAGCGTACCTGATCCTTCGGCTGTCTAAGCGCTACAGCTTGAAGGTCATTCAGGTTTACGCACCGACCTCGGCACACTCGGATGATGAAGTGGAGGATATGTACGAAGACATATCCAAAGCCTTACATCACACCACCAAGGCTCACTTCAACGTTGTTATGGGGGACTTTAACGGCAAGGTGGGAACCCAGAATGGCAACGAATCCCGAATAGGCCCGCATGGTTTTGGTGTTCGAAATCACAGGGGACAAATGCTTGTCAACTTCCTTGAGAAGGAGGGGCTGTTCTTAATGAACTCTTTCTTTAAGAAACAGCCCCAAAGGAAGTGGACATGGCGGAGTCCCGATTCTGTGACTAAAAATGAGATCGACTTCATCATGACGGATAGCAAGCATATATTCAGAGATGTCTCAGTGATCAACAGGTTCAATACCGGATCTGATCACCGACTCCTTCGAGGCTCTCTGAATATAAATTTGAAGCTTGAAAGAAACCGTCTGATGAAGTCCACGCTCCGACCGAACCCAATAAGAATCCTGGCGGGCACCGAGAAGTTTCAGCAGCTTCTCGGGAATAGATTCGCTGCCTTGGAACCCACTGATGACGCTGACGAGACCCTACACAATCTGGTCGAAACTTTGAGGGACGAGGGCATCAAGTTTTGCAAAAAGCAGCGTACTGGTAAGAAGTCCAAACTCTCGGATGAGACTCTTGGGCTGATGACAAAAAGACGGGAAACCACCCAAGCGACTTCGTCAGAAAGGTCAGACCTGAACAAGCGAATTGCGAAGATGGTACGGCGCGACCTTCGGAGCTCCAATACACGCCTCATTGAAGAGGCGATAGAGCGAAACCGAGGGTCCAAATTATTCACTCAGCAGCTTGGCAGGAGCCACCTGTCGAAGCTTACAACGCACGACGGAAGGACCGTATTGTCGAAGCCGGAGATATCGGCCGAGATAGAGGACTTTTATGGCCGTTTATACGCTGCTCATGCTCCCCGTTCCCAACGAGACGGCCACGATTCTAGAGCCACCTTGATACGCCACTATACCGACGAACTGCCAGACATCAGTCAAGACGAGATTGTGTTAGCTCTGAGGCAGCTTAAAAATGGAAAAGCCCCCGGTGAGGACGGAATAACATCAGAGCTTTTAAAAGCTGGAGGATACCCTGTTATACAGGAGTTACAGAGCCTCTTCAACGCCGTCCTTCACAGTGGGAGAACTCCAAAGGCGTGGAGTGGGAGTTTGGTGGTGCTCTTTTTTAAGAAGGGAGATAAAACCCTCCTTAAAAATTATAGACCCATCTCGCTCCTAAGTCACGTCTATAAGCTATTCTCACGAGTTATATCGAACCGTCTCGCTAGGAGACTCGACGAGTTTCAGCCACCGGAGCAGGCTGGGTTTCGCGGAGGATATGGTACCATAGACCACATTCACACAGTGAGGCAGATTATACAGAAGTCCGAAGAGTATAATCAGCCCCTGTGTCTGGCCTTTGTGGACTATGAGAAGGCCTTTGACTCCGTTGAAACCTGGGCTGTTCTACAATCCTTACAGCGATGCCAAGTAGACTATCGTTATATCGAGGTGCTGAGATGTCTTTACGAAGCCGCTACGATGAGTGTCCGAGTACAGGACCAGCAGACTAAACCGATCCAACTGCGCAGAGGAGTGAGGCAGGGGGATGTTATATCCCCGAAACTGTTCACGAGCGCGTTGGAAGATATGTTTAAGACGCTGGACTGGAAAGACAAGGGCATCAACATAAACGGCGAGTACATCTCACACCTGCGATTCGCTGATGACATAGTCTTAATGGCGGAGTCGCTAGAGGAGCTGAACCGGATGCTGGACAGTCTAGCTTCAGCCTCCCGATGTATCGGTCTTGGCATGAATTTGGATAAAACCAAAATCATGATCAATGGCCACATTGATCCAAGACCGGTGATCGTACATGGCCACCTTCTCGAAATTGTTTCTGAGTACACTTACCTCGGGCAGATTTTGCAGTTGGGTAAAAACAATTTCGAGAAGGAAGCCAAGAGGAGGATCCAGCTAGGCTGGGCAGCGTTCGGAAAACTACGTCGAGTCTTCTCGTCATCGATACCGCAATGTTTAAAAACGAAAGTTTTTAATCAGTGCGTCCTACCAGTCATGACCTACGGAGCTGAGACGTGGACACTCACGATAGGGTTGGTCCACCAGTTCAAAGTCGCTCAGCGAGCTATGGAAAGAGCTATGCTCGGAGTTTCTCTGAAGGATAGGATTCGTAACGAATTGATCCGACAGAGAACTAAAGTCATCGACATAGCTCAGAGAATTAGCAAACTGAAGTGGCAGTGGGCCGGCCATATATCGCGAAGAACCGATAACCGCTGGGGTAAACGTGTTCTTGAGTGGAGACCGCGACTTGGTAAACGTAGTGTAGGACGCCCTCCGGCCAGGTGGGATGACGATCTGCGAAAGACTGCTGGCAGATGCTGGATGCGACAAGCCGAAGACAGGGCACTATGGCGCTCATTAGGGGAGGCCTATGTCCAACAGTGGACTAACATAGGCTGATGATGATGATGATGATGATGTATTCAAAATAGATTATTTTGTATTTTTTATGTGATATTCAAAAACCACGAGCAAAGCTGCAGGCAGAGGTAAGTACGCAACAATTTTAAAAGTAGTATAAATTAATAAGTAGTTTTAAAAGTTTTGATAAGTGATAACGAATGATGAAAATCCTGCCGATAGTGGCAAATTTTTCATCGAGTTGATAAATCTTATGGTTTTATTGACAAAAGTTTTCCGTACCTATTAGTATACAATGTCCAATTTAACTTTGAGTCCGCTGATACTTCGATTATCTTTAAATAACACAATCAACTCCACTTTGCTAGCCCATGGCAACATGCATATAGTTCCATAAAAAATCTGTGAAATTTGCCCACCACTCGTCTTTTACCCGTGGTTTTAGCATCATCCAATAGCAGGCCACGAGAGGAGGGCGTGTGTATCATGTCACAGCCACACACTCATATCACCGTGATATCTAAGTCTATCGGATATCAACAGAGATATCCATTTAGACATAATTTATCGCATGATTTGCATGAGATTCCCGAAAGGTAAAATAACGGCGAGTTTACAAAAAACTTGTAACCGGAACTAGATTTGGATTTTTGGATAAACTATGTCACTGAAGGTGTGAAATAATAAAACAACGGTCATGAGGTCATCGAACCGAGCTCGAAGTGTTAATTACGTTCAAATGTTCCGAAAATTGATCTGATGGGTTGAGGCCGGTCACAAAGCGGAGGTTGAACCAAGAAACAAGTTTTTTTGAGGCCGTTAAAACATTAATTATCAAACAGTTTATCTCTTTTGAGCTTCTTCTCACCACAGCTTTCTATTGCCGATCTGTGTCTTTAATTTTATAACTGGGGACTCTGGACTCCAACGTATGAAAAGTACAGAAATTTCCATTTTCTTGTTTATTTAAATTGTCAATAACATTAACGTCATGAGTTGTTAGATAGACTATAAAAGAGATACACTTGTTTCGAAACATATGTATAAATTTAACAATGTGCACAAGTCCTTACATTACTTACTACCAACAAATAAAACTGAGGATAAATACCCACGACGCTACCTCTCGGACCAGTCAGCAGTACCCACCGGCGCGATGAAGGCAGTGCTTCTATTGGTCGGTATCATCGCGTGCGCGCGCGCATGCTACTGGAACAGGGAGTGTCCCTACCTGCCGCATTCTACGAAGTCTCCCTATGATGTAGTGAGGGGGGATATCAGAGACCAACCTAAACCGGAAAGTAAGTTTTACCTTCGTATCTTATGCTACTATAATTATAAAGAGCAAAATTTGTGTCGTTTTGGAGATATTCGTGCAAAGACAAAACTAGTAAATGGATACATGGATCGATCTGAATTATCGCACACATATAGTCTACTTTTTATTAAAAAAAAGCGAAGAAACTGCGGCTATTATATTTACATATATACTTAGAATATCAAAATTTTAACTGAGCTTATATTCTGTATACAATATATTGGTTCTGGATTTCTGTACTTAACTGCAGCCCAATCCGAGGTTCGCACCTTAGTGGTGGCCTTTGTAAGTATTGCCCCAACCTAACATAACCGGTGAGGTGCCCTCTGCGCTCGCTAAGACGCCGCTAGCGCTGCTGCTGTGATGGTCAACTGCGGTCAACCGCATTATACATATTATGTAGTACAATCGAAAAAAATGTTGTTGATAGTCATGACGAAAGGTTTGAATGAGACGCGAATAATTTTTATGATCTGTGAATATATTCGTTCTGGGTCTGGTCTGGGTCTGAATATTTTTCTGTTTCACCTTAACCGACCACTAGACCACGACTGTAATAAGTTTTACATCATCATAAGTGGTAAATCAACCAACTGGAACATAATGGACAAGTAGTTGTACGTTCTACGCTTACTTTCGGTTTTATTGATGCTGAGTGAAATTTCTGTTTAGCTTTTGTTAATTTTTCTTTTATTTTTTGCTAGCGACCCGCTCCTTCGCACGGGTCCAATCCTAATACAAAAACGTTCCTCTTGAATCACTCTATCTATTAAAAAAAACCACATCAAAATCCGTTGCGTAGTTTTAACATAGGGATATAGGGACAGAGAAAGCGACTTTGTTTTATACTATGTAGTGATAATTAATAGAGGTTCCCATTTCCGTTTTTGACATCACCATGACCATGAATCACAAAGTTGTAGAATAAACGTAAAACAAAACATGTATTTAACCCAGATTGTAAAGTAAAAGATGTAATGTATCCTTACAATATGAATTAAACCTTACATTATTACCTTACAGATTGCGAGGCCATCAGCGTGTGGACCCTGAACCGGCATGGCAACAGAAACCCCGGCACCAGCGTCACCGAGGATGTCAAGGACATCGCCTCGCTCAGGGAGGAGATCATATCCAGCTTCGAGGCTGGGAGGAGTCAGCTGTGTTCAGAGGTGAGAGGGTTTTAAAGAAAGGCACCGAATATCTATGTATTACAATTTTTAGGTCTCATCTACGAAAAACAACCCTTTTGACCAACTGAGTGGTTTTTGCTCAAATTGTCGTTGCCGTTAAAATATTATGATAATATTACTGCCGTACGTATTTATTTAAACAAAAAGCTTTAAGAAATATTGGTATTAAATTTGCCAAACCATAATGCTTGTTTTCTGTATTCATTCGAATATTGTGTTTTGTATTAAATCTGATGTATCAATTATTTAAATACATCATAACTTTAACTCTGCTTGGTGTGTTCAGGTACATCATACATTTTATCACCTTGTTGTTTTATATCTTACCAATCCATTTTCTAGGACATCGACAACTTCAGAACCTGGGCCTGGAACTCCACACTAGAAGAGTCCCAGTCTTTCCTCACCGGCACAGGATACGAAGAGCTCTACGGAATCGGCTCCAGGATCCGTCAGACCTACCCGCAGCTACTTCAAGGCTCAGAGGCTAACTTTTACTTGAGGCCTACCAATGAGCAACGGACGATCACCAGCGCCATGGCGTTTGCTCATGGATTCTTCGAAGGGAGTAACGTGACGGTGACGCCTGATGATGCATGGGCTAGGGATGATGTAGTTAGGGTGAGTGTTGACGTCAACTTATTTAGTGAAGTGCTTGATGAAACAGGGTGAACATTTAATAAATAATGTACCTGCTATTTATTAGGTGTTCGCCTTTTTATCACATAATTTTACAAATTAATTTCCTTTCTGGATAGAAGCTCAATGCACATCTTTTTTCGGCATCCTTAGCCAAATCCGCTAAGAATGCAGAAGAATTCGAAATCAGAATTCATTTTACGAAATGTAACACGTAGGTAGTAATTAAATTCGCTTACTCTAGTATTTAATTCAATTCATTCGATTTCTAGCGCCATATTGTTTATAATATTTAATTCGTGACGTATTTCCTTCTTGCAGCCGTACGAGAACTGCGACAGGTACCAAGAAACAGTGAAGTCGAGCCAGCTCCTCGACGACCAAATGGACGCCTATTATCGAAATGCTGAATTTATTGCTGTAAGTAGCTTATAACTATATGGATCATTGTACAGATGGAGTCAGCGTCACTATCATGTCATAATTGATCCATGAAATTATACAACCATCCATGGTACAAACTGTCATTTATTTCTACGTTGTGTGAGTAAAAAAGGAAACAGGGAAATGTTAAAAAAAAATTGTGTTCATATTTTTGGTGGTTCACACATTTACTCGCTTATCCAAAAATTTTCCAACTTTATTTAATAACTAATTAACACCTTGTTGGACAACGACCTATGTCCAGCTGTGGACTTATTTAGGTTGATGCCGGTATTCTGAGCTAAGCAACTTGCGTTGAGCAATGAGGAAAAATAGGGACATAAGCACATAGGGACAAATGTCCCTATGTTTGTGTGTGCTTAGATCTTTAAAAGTACGGATTTTGATACGGTTTGTGACAGAGTGATTCAAGATGAATTTAGTCCTTATTATGTAGATATAACACCTATGGCGCTCATTAGGGGAGGCCTATGTCCAGCAGTGGACTGCTATCGGCTGACGATGATGATGATGATGTAGATATAACAAGCACCTGTGCGATGCCGGGGCGAGTCGCTAATAATTATTATAAAATGAAAAGTAAATTTGGCAAACAAAATTGTGCAATAATAGAACAATAAACAATCCAGGTCCAGAACAGCGTTCAGCAGCGCCTCGGCCTCACCACCCAGCTGAGTCCCGACCACATCTACTCGCTGTACGAGCTGTGCCGTTTCGACCGCTCCTGGAGCGACCGCCACCAGTCGCCGTGGTGCGCCGCCTTCTCCGACCACGACCTGGTGGTGCTCGAGTATAGAGATGATGTGCGCCATTATTATAGGAATGGATACGGATCCTGGGTGAGTCTTATGGCATCATATTATGTATATATGTATTTGCTTATGGCATCATTATGGTAGCAATATCACTACTCTCACTCCAAAATAGATTTTTTCGTATATGACCTTCTTATTATTATGTTGGAGCTAGATTGGATGGAAATTTCCGAAACAACTAGTCACTGCCCGCGACTTTACTCGCGTTTATTAACAATTATAATCCTCAATGACTGTAAAAATATTTGGGTATTAAAATGAGACAAAATATCAGCCCAACAGTACATTTGGCGTGAAGACGTAACTACCACCTAAAATTATTCATTTTAAATAAATAGTGCTAGATAAATTCAAACAGCATCATATAGGGGTTCTAGATGATTGGTATACTTAATACAATATATGACATAGATTGGAAATAAGGTGTGTGATGAAATCTTTTGCTTTTTTATATCAGTTTTTTTCTCAAAATTCTCTAAGTTTTTATTTCAACCAGGCGAACGTAAACCTAGGAGGTCCAGCAATGAAAGACCTCTACGAGACCTTCCAGTCCGCCGTCCAGGCCAGGTCTGGCCAGGGTCGGAAGCTCACCTCCTATTTCACCCACGACACTATGCTGGAGATGGTCTGGTGTGCGCTTGGCATCTTCAAGGACCCCAACCAGCTGGAGGCCTCGTTCAGGAACCCCAGTCGAGTTTGGCGGACGAGCTTTATTGCAGCCTTTTCTGTCAATATGATTGCGGTTTTGAACAGGTGAGAAAGTAGTTATAAGTTTACATTTATTTCGTTGAAAGCTACAGTTTTGGAAGGACAGCCTACGAAGCTAAATGGGGATTTACTCGAGTCAGGATTTATTCGATTATGAAGCTTAGAGCAGTGCACAATGTATCTCCCATGCGTTAATATAATATGTACATATCGTTATAATATAAAATTTGCTAATCTGGTACGCGTGAGAAAAAAAAATGTGTGGCCCTTGTGCATATTTTTATTTTGTGCTCACCATCTTAAGGCTTTGTCAGACCTACGCGGTATTCGGTACTAGTTCGGTAAGCCAATAGGGTACCTATGCGGCGGATGCCGCACGAAACTAAGCAAAGCTGTTTCGCAGCGGCCCTGCCTGAACCACGTAGTTCTGACTGAATAGACTACAAACTGACCATGATCTCATGATTTCATTTATTTCTGATTTCTTGCAAATTATAACATAAATTATGGGATAAAAATATAAAAATAGTAGCACTCGATAACATTGAATTGCAAATCAGATGTAATGTGTTTCGAAGTACCTATAAGTAGATTATAAAGGTACCTATATCATAAATTATAAAAGACACTTTAGGACAATCTGGGTTCTAATAGGTATTTTCATTCTATTTGTTGATTAAAAATCTAAAATTAGGTAATCATTAGCAATAAGTACATCGTCTTGGAGGAAATATTGGACAATCAGAATAAGGCATAAGTGATTAACCTTTGATTTACCGTAGTTATATATAAGTCTTTGATTTCATCATAAAACTTTACAAATTGTTAAGTACCTAATATGATTGAAGATAATTCAAAAAGATAAGGCACTTATTGCGTGCCTACAAATAATCATTAGGTTTACTGCCATAATCCTCATCACACACTGTTTTGATGACACGTGGTGTACAGTCTACCCGACTGACTACTTATTATGATAACGATATCATTTATTATCTACCTATATTCTCAAGCAACACAACATGCAATACATGATATCATTTGCATCCTACTGGTTATCTTTGTAATCCGCCAAAAGATTTAAATTTTTCGTAGCTTTGATGAAGAAATAAATAATCGCTGATTAACCTTTGCCTTGGGAACGTGATCGAGTTTACTTACTAAGTAATCATTGAATTTGATAACTTGACACATGTCTTTTGGTCGCGGATTAATTTAAATATTGTCTTTGAAAGGACAATAGTTATTATGAAAGATACTTATCTCAGTTTTCCTATATGCCAGTAGGGTAAATAATAATAATACCTACCTATATTAACAAAGAACATTATTACAAACAAAAAACCAAATTAGAACTGGTATTTACAATAGAAACAACTGAGCTAGCTGCAGACTGTTGCGAACGAACTACAGGTAGATCAACTGATCCATATCAAAACCAGTCGGAAGTGTCCCCAAAATGCTGGCTGCCTTTCAGTAGGTATATTTGCATAGCTTTTGAAATTTATAGCAGTGGATACTATTGATAAAAAAAATGAAATTGATGTAGCAGTAAGTAGGTTACCACGGGGGAAAAGGTTCAATTGCAAGAAACCAAAATCCTTCAATCAAATATCCGGCTCGAAGAATGTTAGAGGTACCGTGGAAACAGGGTAAATGGTTACTCCAACGATGATAGGTCGCAACTGGTTTTTTCATCATCATCATCATCATCACTAGCCTATAATAGTCCACTGCTGGACATAGGCCTCCCCTAATTAGTTTTATTTATATATAATTATGTAGGTAAAAATTAAGGTTAAAAACGGTACAATAATTATTATCACGTATTTTACGTGGGTATTTAGAGAAAAGAGATAATTATGAATACAACATACATCACGTATTGCAAGTAGGACTTTAGGGAAACTAGATTGGTCTTACCATATAACCATACATTTGTATTTTGTACATCATCTTTTAAATGTTTATGTAATATTTCAGCTGTCAGGAAGCCAACGGAAAAACCTTCCGAGTGCAATTCTTCATAAACGAGAAGGAGACAGAGCTCTGCCCTCTAGCAGGCTGCACCTGGCAGCAGTTCCAGGATAAGTTCCAGCGATTCGAAGACGCTAATCTGGACTTCTGCAGCATGGACTACGTAGTCCCAGAGCTGGAGAACAATAGATCTGTTGCCGTGGGGGGACTGGTGTCGTTGGTAGCAGCTAAACTAGCGATGTTAAATTTGTTTAGATAGTTAGGTTTAAGGTTAAAGCCTGGATTTTATCGATAATAAAAAGTGATAGTAATTATAAGATAAAAGAAAAACACTGTATAAGTGTGTACTTATACAGTGTTTTTAAAGTTATATACAAATCAGGAGAAAACAAATATAATATACCCCTGTTAATATTACCCTGAAGTTTTAATTGCGTTGTGTAGGAGTGTTAATTCGGTAACCATTCTCACAATTTTAAAGTAATGGATAAGGATAAGATGACGATATTTTCTTTAAAAGCTGTCTAAAACACGCTGCCCATCTAATTCTAAGTGGGGGGGAACTGAGATGTGCACTGACATCTCGCATGGGAGTGTGTTGTGCATTATCATCCTCCTGCCTAAACAGGCAAACCTAACCTGACCAGCCCAGCTCATTAAAGTATTACCTTTGGTGATTTACGCTGCCTATCTGTAATTATTGAATCTGTAATTATCTCTAAACTGCACACTAATTTTTTTTAATTCTCTATATAAACCTATTTATTTTATATAGTCTACCCAGGTAGGTACCTACCAAAGAGCTATTCTAGAGATCTACCAGTGTGCTATGCGTATAATTCTAAAATACAGCTGCTTGGGATTTGTGATGGTTGGGTAGTAGCAAATAAATAAAACTTCATTTTTTAAGTATTTTATGACAACGATATCGCTTTATTAGATGTCAACAGTGGGTGGGAGAGGCTCGCGCGCCGCAGCGCGGTGCGGGGGTGGTGGGCGTGTCTCTGAGTCCATGCGCGGGCGCAGCGCTCGAGCCTCCCTCTCCCGCCCTCTCGATACATACTCCACGGTAATAAATAATATAAATAATAAATATCAACAAGTTACAAAATATCCTTTCGTAAAAAGATTAGATACCTAACAGTGTATATTTTTTTTTATTTGGCTTACAAAAATTTTTACAGTTTTCTCGTTTCACGTTTCGTAACACGCTAACAACTGTTATGTATAAAAAGTTACATTAACGAAAAATCTGTACAGTCCGTTTTGTTTTTGGTTTGGAACGTTTAGAAATCTTCAGGCGCCAGGTCGAACCTAGGTGGGAAGGTGCCGAAACCGTCGCTCAGGGCGGGGCGCGTGCGCTGGGGCTGGAAACCAACAACATCATATGAGTACTAGTCAAACCCCCTTGCGTAACTGTATCTAATTACCTTGACTGCGAAACCACCGATTGTCATAACTTCGGTAAGCTTCAGTTTCAAGGCCAATACAGTTACATGGGTGGTCGCTTATACACTACGTGCAGGATATCATGCTAAATATGCCGATAGATAAGTAAAAATATCGGTTAAATTATAATAGGGGTATAAAAAATAAATACGGGGTAAAGTAAGTGTCTACACGGCACTATTCTGGGTGCTCTAGGGAGCGTGCAACCAAACGTTGCCAACTTACATAGTATCCAGTGCTGATTTAGGGACGCCCTTTAACGGACGCCTGAACGAGAGAAATAAGCTTTAGTTTCTACATTGCAGCATATGTAATAAATATTTGGCAGACCCAAAAGACAACTAAGAGTCAACTAGGTTCTAGATAAAGAAAGTGACTATAGTAGTTGCCTGTGGCAAGGTCTGCTAGTGATAGTAGTGACTCACCGCCGGACTGACTCCTCTCGCTGTGGATCCCGCGCGTCCCTTGCCACGGAACTTGCTGATGGCCTGCTCGGCGAGGTCGGCCCTCTCCTCAGCCTCCTCCAACTCTTGCTGCGCCTTGCGGAACTTGGCCAAGTTGAGTGCGGCGATCTCTTCCGCCTCCTCGATCTGCCTCTTGTACGTCTTGATCTTCTGCTGTAGTTTGTCTACCAGGTCTTGCATGCGTTCGTGGTTCTTGCGGTCCTCCTCAGCCTGGAAGCTGAGCTCCTTGATGCGCCTCTCAGATTTGCGCAGGTTCTTCTGTGCGTCAGCGTGTCTCCTCTGTTCGCCGTCAAGCTCGTTTTCAAGCTCTCTGACTCTCTGTTCAAGTTTCTGGATAGCCTTCTTGCCTCCCTTGAGCGCGTTAGCCTCGGCCTCGTCCAGTCTGACCTGCAGTTCCTTGATCTGTTGTTCGAGGGCCTTGCGGAGTTTCTCCTGGGTCTGGGCATGGTCCTGCTCGGCGCGCAGCTCGTCGGCGAGACGGGCGGCGTCCACCATCGCCTTCTTAGCCTTCTCCTCGGAGTTCTTGGCCTCGTTGAGGAGCTCGTCGAGGTCGGCGTGCAGGGTCTGCAGCTCGGACTCGAGCTTCCTCTTAGCAGCGGACAGCGAGGCGCTCTGCGCAGACAGCTCGTTGAGTTGCTCGTGAGCGTCTCCCAGCTCTTGCTCGGCCTGGCGGCGAGCGCGGTCGGCCTGTTCCAGCAGCGTGCGGGACTCTTCCAGCTCGTTCTGGAGGGCGTTGGCGCGGCGCTCCGAGATGCCGAGCTGTTCACGGGCATCGTCGCGGGCGCGCTGTTCTTCCTCGAGGGCGGTCTGGAGGTCCTTGATTTGGGCCTGGTAGCGCTTGATATTCTTCTGGGCCTCAGCGTTGGCCTTGTTGGCGTGGTCGAGAGCAATCTCGAGCTCGTTGATGTCAGCCTCAAGCTTCTTCTTCATGCGCAGGGCCTCAGCCTTGCCCTTAGCCTCGGCTTCGAGGGAAGCCTGCATGGAGTCGAGGGCGCGTTGGTGGTTCTTGCGTGTGTTCTCGAACTCCTCCTCCTTCTCCTGGATGCGCCTGTCGATCTCCTGCCTGACCTGCGACAGCTCGAGCTGAGCGCGCAGGACCTTGTTCTCCTCCTGTTCGAGGGCAGCCTCGGCCTCCTCTAGCGCGGCCTGGAGCTCATCCTTCTCGGCCTCTAGACGTTTCCTGGCCTTCTCGATCTCGTGGATGTTGCGGCCACCTTCTCCGATCTGGTCGAGCAGGTCCTTGACCTCGTCGGCGAGGTTCTTGTTCTCGCGGCGAACGGCCTCGAGCTGTTCTTGGCCTTCCTCGTAGGCTCCTTTGAGACGGAACAGTTCGGTGGAGTAGTTGCGGCATTCCTTCTGGCTGGCGTCGAGCTCGGCGGCGAGGTCGTCGACCTTGAGCTTCCATTCTCCGATGATCTTGTCGAAGGCCTTCTGTTTCTTCTCCGCGGCGTTGGCGATGGCGGTGGCGCGGTCGACTTCGAGCTGCAGGTCCTCGACCTCGGTGGCAAGGCGCTGCTTGGTCTTCTCGAGAGCCACGACCTTCTGGTTGAGGGACTCGATGGTCTCCTCGGCCTCGGCGAGGCGAGCCTGGAGTTTGCGCTTGGCCTCCTCGAGCTCCTCGGAGCGAGCGACGCCCTCGGACTCGTACTTGGAGCGCCAGATTTGGGCCTCAGCGTTGGCTTTGGAAAGCTGGCGTTGCAGGTCAGCCTTGCCTTCGGCCTCCTCCTCGACTTGCTCGCGGATGTTGTCCAGGTCGTGTTCCAAGTTGCGGAACTTGCCAAGGAGGGTAGCGCGTTCCTATTAACAAAATGAAAGTAATAAGCCAAGAGTCTAATCGATAAAATAATGTGACTCGATTATTTGCGAAAGTGCATACCCTGGCTTCCTCGTCGGCGAGCCTCTTGGTGTCCTCGAGCTGTGTGGTGAGCGACACCTTGATCTTGGAGAGCTGAGACACCTGGGACTCGGCCTCCTCCAGCTGGCGGAGCAGGTCTGAGTTTTCGATGGACAGCTTCTTCTTGGCGGCATCCAGGTCGTTGAGGGTGCGGTTGGCCTCGTCGGCCTTGCCTTGCACCTCGTTGAGCTGGTGCTGCAGCTGCTTGACGATCTTCTCTTGGGCAGCCTAGAGGGAGTACAAGTTTAAGTATATGCTAGGAAAGGCCTATCTTTGGTAGTGTGGAGTATTATGGATCAGACAGAGACAAACTATGTTTTTGTTTACCGAGTTGATTATCTCAATACTTAGTAGATTGGAAATAAAGTTAACAGTTATTTGTTTGTGCCGCGAGTCTCTTGTCAATTAGATAGAAATTTTAGTTAGCTAGTAAAGTAAGGTTCTCAATCAAATTGTTAACATAAATTACTCTTAGTTATAGATTGATACAAAAACAATTAATTAGTTAATACACAACAAACTTCTTATGCATTTACTAACTTAAATTAAACTTAAAGTTCAATAAAAGATTTGTTTCGTAATAAACTACTTTGGTTTAGTAAAAAAACATTGGGAGTTAATTACTGGAACACAGGTCACTCAAAGCATTATTAGCTTTCGTCTCATTGTATGATATGAATTTTATTAATTGATATTATTAGTAAATGGTTAAGTAAAACAGAATGGGATTTGATAAGTGTTGATGTGTTTTGTTTTTAATTAGCTCCTTCATTGCCATAAGCTACAAAGCATTGACGACCCTGCAAGGCTGCAAACATTGAATCTAAATCTCTGTCTACCTTCTCGTTGGACAAGTGGTCGACTCCGGCGCGGAGGTCATTGACTTCGCTAAAGTATTGAGAGCGCTCTTTCTCAGCCCTGGATAGATGACATAATATTTTAGTATTTAATCGGGGACAATCGTGTAGGGGAATAAACCTAGTCGAATAAAATGTCATATGTCGAGTGTGTGCAATGTCTCGGATAGAAGGGTCCATGCAGGGTCACCCCGTGCGGTCACGTGCCTCGGGACGACATGTTACCTTCTCCCGGGCTACTTGATCGACTGCAGCGCGCGTGTTGTTGAGCTCGCTGTAGCAGGACGCACGGTCGTGCTCTGCCCTGGATTTTGCATTCAAGTCAATAAAAAATATCTAAACTTATTTCGGGATGTCTATAAAACCGCAGACGTTCGGTAGTTAATCGAGAAATTTATGGCGAATCTTAAATTATACCTACGGAATCGTTAAAAATACTCACTTGGCCTTGAGCTTGTTGAGTTGGTCGAGCTGCTCGCCCATCTCGCCGACGGCATCGTTGTGCTTCTTGCGCAGGTTGGCGAGGGTGGACTCGTGCTGGATGTTGGCCTCCTCCAGGTCACGGCGCAGCTTGCTGAGCTCGGCCTCGCGCTTCTTGTTGAGCTCGATCTGGGCCGAGGTAGCGCCTCCGGCCTCCTCCAGACGCTCACCCAGCTCCTCCAGCTCGCGCGCCAGATCGGCGCGCTGCTTCTCAGCCTTAGCGCGAGCCTGGCGCTCGGCCTCGACCTCTTCCTCGAGCTCTTCGATGCGTCCCTGCAACTCCTTGATCTGCTTCTGGAGTTTGCTGACGAGGGACTGCTCGTCCTCGAGCTTGGCGGTGAGGGAGCTGATCTCCTTGTCCTTGCGTTGGATGGTCTGCTCGAGCTCCTTCTTGTTGCGCTCGAGGTCGGAGACGGCCTCCTGGGTGAGCTTGAGGTCGCCCTCGACCTTCCTCCTCTGCTTTTCGACGTCGGCGCGCAGCTTCTTCTCGCGCTCCAGGGAGTCCTCGAGCTCGTCGAGGGTCTGCTCGAGCTTCTGCTTGACCTTGTTGAGATGGTTGACCTTGTCCTCGGCAGCTTGCAGCTCCTCGGCAGTCTTCTGGGTGGTCTCGCCTTGGAGCTTCTTCTCCTTGTTCAGCTTGTTGATGAGCTCGTCCTGGTGGGCGATCTCGTCGTTCAAGTTGCGGATCTGGTGGTCCTTGGTGGCCTTGTCCTGCTCGGACTTCTGGTTGTTCAGTTCCAGATCCTCGATGTCCTTCTTCAGGCCAGACACCTCCTGTTCGAGCTTCTTCTTAGCCTGGAAGAGCTGGTTGCGGGCATCTTCCTCCTGAGTGAGACGGTCTTGGGTGTCCTAGTTAAAAATTAATTTGCGTTAGCAACTGATTGTTTTGTATAAAATAAAATAGCAGGTAGGTGATTGTTATTGTTCGGCTCTGGTAAATGTCTGTCGACAGTTAGTACCTACAATTAACGATTTGCAATGAAATCATGCACGATGCAGACTCCTCGTTTACCTATTTTAAACTCTTCCAACATTTCTTGCATAAACAAATTCGTTGTTTATTTAAAGAATCGTGTTAGGTTGCTTGTGGCGAGGTGAATCATCGAACTTCCCACTAAAATGTTGCAAAAGGTGTTTAACTTTTCAACAAGATTTCATCTCATCTAAATAATTAATGGATCTCATTAGCCGACATTCCTCGACGCTCAGATTTTCACGGCCTAAATACTCCCCCGCGGTCCGCTACAGTGTCACATCCCGGAAAGTGATTTCATCTTTTACATTGCTGTCATTAACAATTCTCGTTAATCGCGGAGCAAATATTTGAATTAGGGAAGTAAATAAAGTAGGTACTTACCCTGAGTTGGTTCTCGAGGTCGATCTTCTGGGCGTTGAGCTTGGAAGCGCGCTCCTGGGTCTCGGACAGCGATCCCTGCTCTCCCTCGAGCTTGGCCAGCAGAGAGGCTTTCTCCTCGGCGAGCTTGGCGGCGACCACCTCAATTTCCTTTCGCAGCTTCTCTTCCTTCTCGAAAGCTTCCTGGGCCTTCGCTGCCTTCTCCTCGAGTTTCTGCAATATTTTTTGACTTTGATCGATCCCGTCCCATTCTGATACGTGCACAGCCGCCATTATTGATTTATTATTGATTAAAACATAAATGTATAAAAAGGAATGCTAGTGTCGGTTCGTTCGATAGGAAGGGTGCGCGCGCCGCCGACCGCTCCACAACTGAAGCGGGCGCTGGAGATTTCCAGCGGCGGCATCCGCCCACGCTCCGCTGGAAAAGAGGTGCGGGGCGCGGGCAGCGCGCCGTTCCAGAAATGGCGCAGCAGGTGCTTCGGTGTCGCGTAACCGACAGGTGGGCGCGGTCGGGGCTATTTACGGTGCTGAATCATTCTACCTTGCGGTAGTGGGTCAGAGTAGTCGATCAATCGACGGCGATAGAGGGGCACTCACCGCGAGCTCATCCTCGACGCGAGAGACGTTGAGGAGGGGCTTGACCTTCTGCCACATCTTCCACCAGGGCCAGGTGCGGAGCTGCAGGTATTTACGCAAGTTGCGCTGGACAACTTGGAGAGCCAACCTGACATATAAAAGAGAGTTGGTATCTAAGATTTTCTATTCTGGCAATAAAACAACGCCAATTGCTTATTCGAGAAAGTGATATATACCTCTGTTCCTGCAGCTTCTTGTACTCCTTACGGGACAGGTAACCACGGATGTAGGCCTGGAGCCAAGATACGATCTTGGACAGTCTGTCGTCACGGAGCTCCTCCATCTGACCCAGGACTCCAGCGCGGAAGAACACCTGCTCGCACATTTTAAAGTGTCAGCTAGGTGTCAATGCCTCGTGTCAACGTCACTGGCAATCTTATTTCAAATAGAATTTTTCAAGCAACAAAAATTCACAAAGATATAATCTAGAATTAGTAAGACTTTCAAGATTTTATCTCATAGGAAGATACATTTAAAACACGCAGATAGATTGAAATAACGGGTTATGTAAACATGCAGAGAAAGTAGAGTTTAAAGGGACATGTACGAGTGGGCATGCGATGTCTACCTTTGTCTTTCCGAGGCGGAAAGACTCTGCATCCAAGCCGGTATGTTCGAGAATTTTCTCGGCGGCTTTCTCAGGTGATATAGGATCCTTGATCAGTTTCGGGCACAGAATTTTGTATCTGCGTTCAAGGAGTATTAAAATAATATATGTAGGTAGGAAAATATTATTTGGGAAAGATAAGGAAGAGGAAACACACAGGGAGCCGCGTATATGTACTCCTAGGGTAAGCATACACTTAGATAGTCTAGGGTCGAACCACATCAGAATACCGGTCAAAGGGCGCTTATGTGGCTTGACAAGCGTGTAGGAAGCCTAGCGATCCGCGCTGTGATTTGGGATCACCCGCCGCAAACCCACTAACTAACTACAAAGGGTATCATGACATGCCTTAGTGTGACCGAGACGGTACGATTCGGGATCCAAACCAGTAGCGTCCAGGATAACTTGGGCGATCTTCTTAGTATCGGATTCCTTCTCCACAGCTTGAGGGGCCAGGATCTTGTAACTATTTACCAAATAGGGACACACAATGAGGGCATGGTCTTAAATGCAAGATATAGAGGCAGATTAGGTATATTTGATACGACGTCATCTGTATCCGGGAATGGGGTTCGATGCATGTGGTGGACAACCTCAAACTTTCTAATAACACGTTTCAGAAATGAAGTACAAATTGCAAATAATGTATTGTTGCTAACACATTTTGAAATGGGTTCAAGAGGCAATCTTATTATAAATCTCTATATAATAAATTTCGGGTGCATATGGAAGGGATAAAAAAACCAATCTCTATTTTTTAGAGTAGTTTCGTTGGTCCATCTGTGTCATGCTATCACCACGTGAGGGGATAGGGTTCCGTCTTGCCTTAGTGTGACCAATACGATAGCTTTCAGGGTCCAGCGCGACAGCCTCCAGACACTTAGCGGCGGCTACTTTAGGCTCTTTTTCAGATGCCATGATGGCGGGCGCAAGAATCATGTAACTGTTCATCAAATTGTTTATCAGTAGTTGTCATCCTTTAATCCTTTGAAGTTAAGTTCAATAACATCTCAACATTCAAAACTAATCGCAAATTCCTTTGACTAGATAATATTATCGAATTCTAAACTAGGCTGCAACACCTGTGAACTGTATGATTGACGAGTCATCAACACAATTTTAGAGTGTTACTCAGATCTGCATGAGCTGCTATGACGTCATCAGTGCAATAAATAACATCGGCCCTGAATGTTCCAGAGGCGAAAGAATTTTGTTTAGACTCCCGAGCCGAAAATATGATAGTACTAAAATAATCTAAATCATTTGATATTAAAGTACCTATCTGATGACTAGTGAAATAAAAACATTTATAAGAATGTTTTCGCTATAGAAGATGTAGTTTAAATTTTTGGAACTCACCGAAGCTTGAAGTCAGGGTAGACCATCCTGTTGGGGAAACCTTTACGGCAAATACGAATGCCTTCCAACACACCGTTACAGGTCAGCTGGTGCATGACAAGGTGAGAGTCGATGAGACCTGCGAGGGCGAGCAAGTCATCAGCAAGAGAAACGGTTGAGTACAAGATACAGACAAAAAACTGAAGATTTACTCACCAGGCTGTTTCAACTCGTTGGGGATGATACAACGTACGAAGTGAGGCTGGGTAGATCTCAGAGTGGTCATCAGGTTGTTAAGTTGTTCCTGAGGGTAAGAATACGATTAGAACCCGCTTGAAATATAACTATATTGGTTAGAAAGCATTTGCAAACATTTTGTTGCAATTTTCATTAGATCGAAATATTTGGATGGAGTAAAGTACTCTTTGTATGTAACATATAGCACACAAAATGAAATGACGATTATTTGAAGTATATCGATGGATTCATGAGAACACATAAAACACACAAAATATTGGTTAAAACATAAAAAAAAACTGGCACACAAAATACACGGTGTTAAAGTTTGCTCAGCCTATCTAGTAATGTAGCAACGTATGTGAACTACAATACTGCTGATGACTGCTATAATTGACACACTTGGTCAGTAATGTGCGTCTAATCTACTAATGAATGACAGTGTATTACTAAAACTACTTATTAATTCCGATAAAATGAATATGTGAAAGGTGACTTTTAACCCCTTTATAAAACCAACAACAACTCTCTCTCGATGTAGGACCACATCCAAGGTGGCCGTAACATCATCGGTGATAAAAACAAAAACCATCTAAAACACGATGTTCTTCAATATAATATACCTTGTAAGCGGAAGACACAGTGGCGAAACCACCTCCCTTCTTACCGCGCCCTCCTATGGATTACATTAACATGCGCATATTAGTATAAGGACAATCACAGAACGTGGACAGTGCCGGGTCAACGGACGATGAGAGTACACTTGCATTTGCCGACAATGAGACCATGAGCTGTGCTGTAAACTATACATCAACGATCACGATATTAATGAGAAAGCGTGTGAGGCTGGCCCTAAAGTGACAGACTTCACTAATATACAGATGATGCATTCCATCCGATAGATGCCAGCCTAAGCATGTAGATAAAGAACAATGAAGCCACTGAGAAGGCACAGAAGCAAATCATGGACATTGTATTGCCAGTTTACCCTGTAGAGTGAGGATACGGTCTGGAAGGCAGACCCCTTAGCGCGCTTGCCTCCTATTTATTTAAAACAAGTGTCAGTACATTTACACAGTTTAAAATTATGTTTTTCTTCATCAAAATATGCTAAATGAATAGAATGGTGTGATGTATCAGGTGGTCAGAGCTGTGAAGTATCGTTGAGCTCGGGTACGTTTCTGATGATGATCATACTCGTAGTATTTGCGATGTGTGTATGTTCACAGTAGAAGTATTACAGCTCATGATTTTCTCCAACGGGATTCAATTAAAAACCAATTAGAAGTCTGCCAAATACAATGTAAAATTTAAAATCTACTTTAGAAAAAAACTATTTTGAATGTAAAAATAATACTGTGGAATTCAAAACAATAATTAAAAATAAAGATACAGTATTGGCAAAGAAAGGTTAAACTTATATGATACATACCCTTGGCTTCTGCACCACCGGACTGACCAGGGTGGTCAGCGAAGATCTCAACGAGCAGCTTGTTCTGACCCTTCTTGAACTGGTCTACGACAGTGTCGTTAAGAGGGTCCTTGTTCTTCTCAAGCCATCCGGTGATGTTGTAACCGACCTATTATAGGAAGATTTAAGTGTCAATTAAATATTCGTGGGTATATCTTTTTTACTACAAAAACTATCATACATAGTTTGACGAAATCATTACGTATGTAAGCGGGCTAGCTATGAACCATATTTGTGTTGGAAGAACACCGACGTTTCATCCATCGACAAGGTTTGGTTCGCTTGATAATTTTGCAGAACCTGCAGTGAAGCTTCAGTTTTCTCATGGTCGGTTCTTTTCTGGTATACAAAAGTTTGTAAGTAAGTAGTTACTTACGTTTCCGGCGTAATGGCCGATGGCGAAGTGGGCGGCCTGGCAACCGGGCTTGGGGGGCTTCGGCTTCAGGTAAGGAGCAGACTTGCCCAAGTGGTTGTTGTTCAGCTTCTCAACGAAGGTCATGTCGGTGGCTTTGGGGAACATAGACTCTTCCTCAAGGATGGAGAGGATACCCATGGGCTGCAAACGGTCCGGTGAGATTAGAACGAGAATTGATACTTACGGAATGATGATGGTGATGATTTTTACTGTTAAGAAAGTTAAGAAGTATTTAGGTTACAAATAATTTTCAAGTTCTCAAAGTTTTTTATTGTCTAATTATTTAAAGGTTCATTTGATTCGCCATTCATTTGTGTTCGTAAAATTAATAATGGCAAAAATATAACGGATTTGAGAAATTGCTCATTTCTGAAATATTGTGTATGGTGATGAATTTAGTGATGTACAAATTGTTTTTGTAGTGGTTATGCGTTATTTTATAAGCAACAAACATGCAGTTGAAAAAGTAGGTATTGTAGCAATTTGAATTGAATTTATGGAGCCTACTCTATCATTCTTACATAACCTACTATGAAGCTTTTTTTTCTGCCAAGTTTTAAAATAATTACCAAATATATACGGTCTAACTAAGCATTATATTCATAACAGCAATTCGTTCTTGTGAAACTTGTAATGCAAATTCAATAAATTACAAACTGATTATATATTTTCCTAAGTATTCAAATAATTATACATTATTTTAAGTATGAAATGTTTACTTGTAAAGCGTTATTTTTCATATCATTAGCATACGATAAGGGTGCAGAATAAAAACTATATTTGTTAAAGGGAGAGTATAATTATAGTGCATTCCTTTCGGGGCGTGTAGTAGGTATGTGTTTGGCGTTGAGTGGCGTCTACGGATTCAAGACAAGTAGCAACAGCCTCGCTTGCTCTGGCGTGAAAGTGGTTCAAGCGATATTTTGCTCGGGTACTTATTATCATCCGGGAGAGGGTCGAGCCACATTTAATTTTGCACTTGCAGGCGATGACTGACTCATTGCTCAAAGCCCTGCTTGTTGCGTCTAAACAGCTATAAACTAATACCTTTTCTATCAAATCTATCGTTGCCTGGAGATCCATACCGAAATCGATAAAAACCCAATGGATCCCTTCTCTCTCGTATTCCTCTTGTTCTAGTACGAACATGAAATGGTTAAAGTATTGTTGCAACCTCTCGTTGGTAAAGTTAATACAGAGCTGATTAAACCCGTTCATCTGCGCCCGGAACATGGAAAGATAATCGAGTAGTGTCTCTTTATACGTAGAATCAAGTGTGTCGATTAGGTTGGTTACAGTACCTACATATAACAGAGAGAAACACACATAGAAATCACACAAAAACACAAAGAGCATTAGAGCATTGATCAGGTCACTCGAATAAGGTCGTCTTAGTCAAAGATTTTATTTGAATCAGTTACGACGACCTTATTGGAGGGCCCGATGGCGTGAGGCAAGCGTTCATCGTTGCTTATACGCCATCTACCTTTTCAATAAGGTCAATGCAATTTTGGAGATCCATGCCAAAATCAATGAAAGTCCATTCGATGCCTTCGCGTTGGTATTCTTCTTGCTCCAGCACGAACATGTGATGGTTAAAGAACTGCTGCAGTTTCTCGTTTGTGAAGTTAATGCAGAGTTGCTCGAAACCGTTGAACTGCAGGGATAATTGGGGTGATTGTTAGCTACAAGGACATCACACATAGCGGCTACGGATTCTGTTCCGTAGTTGGTCCCTATCACGATCTAACGACAACGTAATGTTAACCAAGAGTACAATGGCCTGTCTCTATTGGCCAAGAGTACAGCGAGCGACAAGTGACAAGACAGAGGCGCTCCAGGCGCTGCTTCTGTTCCCGGACGACACAAGCAGGCTCCGTCAGGACTGGTCCGGGCGGCGACGCCATCCCTCCTTCCGCCGACTATTACCTTCTCGATAAGATCGATACAAGCGAGCAAGTCCATTCCGAAATCGATGAAAGCCCAGTTGATGCCCTCCTTCTTGTACTCCTCTTGCTCGAGTACGAACATGTGGTGGTTAAAGAACTGCTGCAGCTTCTCGTTGGTGAAGTTGATGCAGAGTTGCTCGAAACCGTTGTACTTTTGACGAAAATAACCGACATAGTTAAGATAAACAATAGAGATAAGAGCGCAGAGTTATTACTATACTATAAGCGGATAAAGAACAGCTGAAAACCGACATATATAGCACTCTATGCTACTGAATGGCCCAAATCCAACCGAGAGTCTCGCACTTCCGGGGTACCTTCTCGATAAGATCAATGCAGGCCAGCAAGTCCATTCCGAAATCAATGAACTCCCAGTGGATTCCCTCTTTGGTGTACTCCTCTTGTTCCAACACAAACATGTGATGGTTGAAGAATTGTTGGAGTTTCTCATTGGTGAAGTTAATGCAAAGTTGCTCAAACCCATTGAACTAAGAAAATAAATAGGGATTAATATCGATATAGTAGTTTTTACTTTACACTGATCGAAAGTGTAAAGGATCTTAACCTGCAAAGTTCATAGATTAACTTATAAGTAAATTGCTGAAAAAAAAACATGATTAATAACATAGTTTATTTCAATGACACAGTAAATAAAATTCCTACTTTTAGATGTAGGTACTTTCCCTTCCCCGTAATTAAGTTGTCAAAACAGTGAAAACGTACTACTAAACTCTAGGTACAGTACATCAAAACAGTGAATAACCAAACTTTTGACAAGCAAATTTAACTTTATACCCTTACGTTCTGTGGGAGCTCACTTTATTCTCATCTTATTATCCCATTATGGCCCGTGTCAGGAAAATATTAAGGAAAATTTTATGTATTTAATTTTTCGAGAAATAAAAATTAAAATAAAAATTCTACTGAAACAATGTAACTTGATAATATAATAAGTGAGTATTTGCACTGTAAAAATCCCGACTCTAACCCCGCTTTTTTGAATTTTTCGCAAAATGTGGGTGCTAAGTCTTACAAAATGTAGATTAGATTATGAATCCAGTATTTTAATTATGAAAATCGCTACAGCCGTTTGAATGCTTCTAGGTACAGTATCAGATAACTAGGAAACTCGAAAAACAAAACCGGCTCTTTCTGTAGAAGAAACAATTATGGTTTGCATAAGTTTTATTATGAAACAAAACCATTGTGGACATTTTATTTTGTGATTTAAATATCATGAAAGTTTGACTAATTTTTTTATTGAAGTTCGACATTTCTTAAACGGCTGCGCTCAATTAAAAGTTCAAGTCCAATCCCCTAAGATACTCACGTCGAAGATTTCGAAACCAGCAATATCCAGCACACCGATGAAGTGTTGCCTCTTCTGCTTGGTGTCTAGGGTCTCGTTACACTTCTTGACGAGCCACTTGAAGAGACGATCGAACATGCCCTTGCAGATAGCTCCGACGGAGTTGGCGACCTGGTCCTTGTTACGACCCTGGGTCACGAACTCGTTTCCGACCTTGATGCGGGGCTTCAACAAGTTCTTGTAGAGATCGCCGCAGTCGATTCCGAGAAGCTTAGCGACCTTCTCACCATCCTGTAAAGTACAATAGCGACGTAAATAAATAAATAAAAATCATTTATTTCAGAACCGATGGGGTACTAAACTAAGGCACCTAGGATTAGGTACGTATATGGTTAAGAAAGTTTTAAGTAAGTAAGTTATACATAAAAAATCATAAGGTGAATTTTAAATGTAACTACCTACCATAAATTTTAGAATTTCCAATACCTAAAATTAAGCCATTAAATAATATCCTCAACAGGAAAATAGATCAGATAGTGACTGCAGTTTTATTTTTTGAGAAAAAGAACATTTTTATTAAAGCACTTTGGTAGCGCTGAGAAACAGACAAACATTAAAAATTATTTGGTATAAAATAAGGGAAGCTAAGAGAATGTTACATACATCAGTGCCGTCAGCCTCAGCCTGCTCCTCGCGACCCCTCTGCTTGAACTTCATGCCTCCCATGTGCATGACGGAGGCGGTGATCTTGTAAACGTTGTCCTTCTCCTCTTGGGTGAAACCAAGGATGTCGAAGGCTTGCTACAATCCCAAAAATACGGGTGAGACATGGAAGAAATTCTGATAGGAATATTCTCAGGCCAGATTGATCGAAAAGATAGAATTGATTGAGATTTTATATATTAACTAGCATAATAAAATTTAAGAAGGTTTCTATTTAAAGTGAATTTCATTCAAAGAGTAAGGTAAATTATTTGATTGATGAGTTTTACTTTCAATTCTTTCCAAAATCATTAGATCTAATAAATACAAAGACATATGCGGAAGTCGCCAATAGTTTCAAAATATGAATAAAGATGTTGGCCTGAGAATACAAAAACTGATATAATTGATCTTAATATAGGAGGGATTAGTATTTTTCTAGAAAGCGTTAGTTTGTGAAAACAAGCGCGTGTCGGCTCCTCCAAAGGTTTGGTGCACAGGTTTACTGGTTTGTTGCGCGGGGGGCACAGAGTGCTCTAACGCGTCACTATTGACGCAATCTATATTTTATGGAAGGGAGTTTATACAGCAGTTATTACAGTCCCAGAAGTAAAAACTGTTTAATTGATAATACTGATGATATTGGAAGAAAATCGAGATGAATATAAACAATACAAGTCTTTCAAATTCGTTCCTAAGAATTTCTTTACACATTATAAATTGTGATTCGTACATCCATTATTGTCCATGTAAATGGTTTTATCCGACATCAATATTTCGTATCACAAGGGGTAAAAAACGTAGAGAGTTTGTCATTCGAACTCTCAAACGTCAGGGATGCAAAGGACTCCCTCAAATTTGGATAAACTTACGTCGGTCAACTGACATTCCTCGCCGTCATCCATGCTGGGGATGGTAATCTTACCCTGAGAGACGTTATAGTAATCGTAGATGTTGTCCGACAACATACAGATATCTGTTGACGAAATAATGACAACCGAAATAAGGAACAGGTCTATATGTGTACATAAAACCCTAGAGTGCTGTCGACGATCCTGCGTGTATAGAGTTGTACGTATTAGTTTGTGTAGGTGCGAGTGCCAAAACGGGGTTCCGTGGATAAAACCTGTGCAGAAAGTCCTTCAGAACTCTTGCAGGGAGCGGGCAGGTGATGTGTCTGTCAGACATTTGGTTGCATCGACATTACACGGATATCTGAAGCAACTCGCACGCTCCATGCCAGTGCGCGACTTACGACCGTCACTTCGAGCTCCTGAGCGTCGTTCACTCCAGGTATCCGTGTCTTCCCTTGACTTATGAGGGGATAGTCCGTGATGCGGTTGCTTAGCATCGTTATCTCTGCAAATACCAAAATCTTCTGACATACACATGCACGACCGAGACACATCGGCCTGAAGCAGCAAGCGGTTAGCAAAATGAAACAGAAACTGAGAAACTTATAGAGTCAGATAGTGATAGAGAGAGAAAGAGAAAATGAGATGAGAGCCAGTGGTCAGTATCTGGACTCACGTCGGTCAGTTCCATTTCTCCGCCGTCGTCTACACCGGGAATTGACGTCTTGCCTTGCGCAACGATGTGGTAGTCGTTGATGTCGTTTGACAAGAGGCAGATGTCTATAAAACGACGATCAAGCACACATGATAACTGGTGTGCTAGTACGGAATTCAAAAACATGCTCCTAAGGGGTGTTCTATGTCTAAACTAGGTCTCAGTCGGTACAGGACGAGTTAAGTCGACTGCCGGCCGGTTGTCTACGGCGGCAGAGGACGCGCACACATGGGAAACCCACAGCCTCCTCTTCCCGAGGGCTGAACTTACATCAGTAAGAGTACATTCCTCGGCGTCGTCTACGCCGGGGATAACAGTCTTGCCTTGCGAGACGATGAAATAGTCATAGATGTCGTTTGACAGTAAACACATATCTATATAAAAATCAATGTTAGTTGAGATCGTTGAAACATGTAATAGTTGTGTGCATGTGTAGAGTTGTAGACAATTACGAAATTCTAATATTGTAAAACTATAGAATATGAGAATCAAATCAGGAAAATTTTATATTATAATAAATTTATAAAGAGACTTCAATTACGTACTCAAATAAAATTTTGATCATAAATAAAGTTTCTACATATTGGCCTGGTTCGATTTTTTAAAGGCACAACTGCTTTTGAACATAGGTTTACTTTTCTATATAGCTTTCGAAGGCCAATGTTGGCCAATATCTTAAAAAACTTAAACAACCTTCATAACCTTAATTAATATCAATATTGATTATGTATAAGTTCGCCAAGACAACAGCTGACGTCGCCAGGGCGAACTTGGTGTAAAAGTCATACGTACTCTTGAGTCCAGGAACGGAGCCAGACATCATCTGGTAGAAGATGTGGTAAGAACGCTCAAGCGACTGTTGGGAGATGACACGAGCCTTCTCGAGCAGGTCTGGAGGGAAAGAGATAAAATATTGCAATTATACAAATTGATAATCAACATAGGTAAAACATCTGGAATGAAAAGTTACACAGATCATTTCGTACCTCATTATGGAATAAGTTTTTATTTGTTAGAATCGGTTACAATAAAATGTGATAACCACTTATTGCATGCGATTTTGATTTGGTATGGTACAATATAGAGTTATCCATCTGTCATTTATCGCACATAAAAATTAAATTTTAAGTAGTATCTGTAAACTAGTTTAAAAAAAAATAAGTTGCCTCAGCAGCATGAACATCAAAGACAATTTCATGTACTTACATGTCTCGATATCAGCTCCAGCCAGTTTACCGGAGGGTCCGAAGTGGATACGGATGAATTTACCCTGGGGAACAAAGGAAACTGTATTTTAAACTCAAGCTACATAAGTGTTATTATTGTTTAAAAAAACAAGGGAAAACAATATCCACTAAATTTGCTTGGAGCATCCCGTACTTTATAGATTTCAGCATGTCACAAAAACATTCATTTTAATTTTTATCCGTTTTCGAAGGAGTAAAAAGATTCATTGGACATTTCCTGCTGTAGGATTACGCTGAAATCTCCCATTCCCAAAATATTTAAATTGAGTTTGACAATTGAGGAGGTCCAGAACAAAAACCGATAAAATCAAAATAAAAAAAGCATAATGTGGAAATATCGGTTTTTGTTCCGGACCTCCTCAATTGTAATATTAAATAATACTGTCAATGTCAATGACAGGTTTTTTCGTCGGTCGGCTCGATTCTAAATAAATCAATAAATTTTTTTGTATTTGTATTTGTTTATTAAGATGTAATGAAAACCGAAATTGCTTACACCGAGTCTCAACCGGATGGCGATCTATTGAATGGATATTAGACAACTTAATGGAACAGCTGATTGTTATTGAGTTTTCATTTATTGTAGGAATTATTTCAATAAACTATTGAAATTTATTTAAACATAACGTAAAACAGGATGGCCACTTTTGATCATAATAAGATATGACACCTATTAAAGGTTGGCTGTTTTATAAAAGACAAGTATATATAAGGTTTAAAAGTATTATAAGGAACTAATGTTATAAAAAAGATACTTACGAAACGAGAAGAGTTGTCGTTACGCACGGTCTTGGCGTTACCAAAGGCTTCAAGCACAGGGTTAGTCTGGACGACCTGGTCTTCCAGAGATCCCTTCTTCTCCGCATCAGGGTCCTTCTTGCCCGAGGCACCGACGGTGGCGAAGTACGCAATTACCTTCTTCGTGTTCTCAGTCTTTCCGGCACCAGACTCTCCGCTGGAAGGTGCAAGCGATATTTTTGATAAAGAACCGGTCTTTACGACTGTAAAGAGTGTCTTTCCCTCCAGCAAAAGATACCTTTTTTGCTAGCAGTTTTATCAATTAACGATATTGGGCTACAAGTCTTGCATATTCGGAAAATCTAAATTGATATATAAGAAGATCTTGTTTGAAAACTTACACCTATTGAATCTTTTTGAGATAATAATTTTTGGCGACCTTTACCCATTTTTTATATTTCTACCATCAGGATGACATACAGTACGAGTATGATATTTATTAAGACGCTTCACTCATCAGAGGATGCCCACGTCCCGCAGTGGACGTTACAGGCTGGAGGATGAAAACCCCGTTGTTTAATGACAATAGGTACTTTCTGAGATATACTTACGTAATCAACATAGATTGATTCTCGTGGTTGGTCAACATGTTGACGTAAGCTCCGTCGGAGATAGCGAAGATGTGAGGCGGGACCTCCGAGCGACGCTTGCCTCTGTATAGCTTGGCGCATCTTGTGGTGTACACAGGGAATCTCTTGTAAGGGTTGATAGCCACACAGAAGAGACCCGAGTACGTCTGTAGAGCGTATGAGATATTATAGAGAGGTTACACATTCTTAGAATATCATAGGATTAGGGATCCCAAACATGTACGACGCATGCAGGACGTAAACGTCCACCGTATACAGAAATATGCTGGCAATTAGGCCACCAAGTCAACCATCAGTTGAAGATTTTTGGGACGATATACGGCTCTTGCGAGATGAAATTGTGAAGTGGTGAGCTTTGGCTAATTTTACTGAGGACAATCAGAAATTATTACAGAAACCACTGAATGAAAAGAAAAACTGCTAGTACTATGTAGTACCTAATTTGTCATCCTTAGATATATTTTTGCATGGGAGAATATTCAAGAGAAACTAGATGGTTTACTGGGAGAAATAAACGGTTTATACGTCGGAAGTCATTAATGTTAAAATGTATTCAACAACTGCTTCAACTAAATAAACGGGGAATTTTTTTTAAATAATTTATCTGGGTTTACCGGGCTATCGCTATAAAAAAATCGTGGAACGAGCTTAAAAACAAAGCCTCTCATTTATAACAATTCGACAATTTTAAGAGACAGCTAAGAGTCGTTTGGTTTTTCTGTAGATCAGAATGTAAAAAAAAAAACGATTCTTAGCTATCACTTAAAATTTAAGTTTTTGTAATAGGGAAAAGAATAACATCACACAAACACAGAGGGGGTATTAAAATAATACTGTTGACCTCTGTAGAAAAAAACTGTGTCAAAACTCTTCATATCTTTTTTTACTGATTGTTTATAAATAGACGTATTTACAGTTCTGTAATTTCCTCAGAAAAACGAAGGTAATTTCCAAGATGGCTTTGAATTGGATATGAAGAGTTCTGTCAAATCAGAAAAATGCATCGTATACACGTCGGAAAGAGCAGGGTATTGTATTGATACCTTTTTGCTCAACAAAATGAAAAAAGAAATTAACTTCCTGTTTCCACGACAGGAAATGTCTAACACAAGACAACCAATTAAAAACAAGGAGCTGTTCTATAATTAAAAGTAAACAATCGAAAAAGAACGAAGTGAATCCACGAGCTGCTGCCGTTGAGACCTTTTCACCGACTTGTCCTGTGTAAGAAGGGTTCAAGACCGGCCCTGTTTAGTCACAAGAAGGATTGATAAGGGATCAGTAGACACATTATCTCAATCTCATATATTTTAATTAATCATATAGCGCAATGATCTCATTTCATTATTGAGGTGATAATTCATAGGACTCATAGACTTGTCCCATGAGGACAAAACGCAAATGTAATTATTGACAAGCTGCCACGATACGGGCAAAATTAGTCCATAGACGGAGAAACTTCGTGACTGATTGGTACAAAAATATCCACATGATAAATATAATGGCTAGAAATAACTGTCGCTGGCATGCCGATGTCTCTATTTATAGCCAAATGAGATATTAATCCAACATCAATTGCGCCTTTCACGGACTTCTATTGCACTTTAAAACTTGGTGTGTATCCAATAGCATCGAGAAATGTGTCTACGGTGTTGAAAGATAGGGGAGGTTGTTGCATGCAGGGCACTCCGCAAGGCTGGATCTCTTACGTAAATCAGCTGATGGTAATATCTCTGCTTCAAGTTATACAAAACTGAAGCGTCGTTGAGGTATGTCAAGTTGGACATGTCCTCGCATTTCTCGTACTTAGGTGGGTTGACTTGACCTACAAGGTCCTTCTTGAAGTCTTTTGTCTGCGGAAAGATGGTTAGATTAGATTTAGGTAATGGTTAAGGCGCTTGGGCGCCTACTTACATAGATAAGTTTCGCATAGTATCGTTGTCGCAGGTTGTGCAGAACCGCAGCGTCGTTAAGGTAAGTCAAGTCGGCCATGTCCTCAACTTTCTCAAATTTCGGAGGGTTCACTTGTGAGATGAGGTCCTTTTTTAAAGTCTTTTCCTGCTCATTCAAGATAAAAGTTTAATAGTTTGACGAAGGTACATCTTTGGATAGAAAATCAAATGCAAAATTATTGATCAAGTAGTTTATTGACTAAAAGAAATTCCTTATCCATGGACGATGTATCTTAGTGCCTATTTTCATAAACAATCTTATAAAGGATTGCATATATGTAATAATGTGACCTAAAGTTTTATCTTGGTGATTTCTTCCATAACAGCCATGCCTATCTTATCAATCATCGTTGAGAAGCTTATTAACGTCATCATCGAAAGACAAATCATCATGTCCATCAAAGCTCCAATGCTGGGCCAAGCCTACCCCAAGGGTTGGAAGTAATCAATCAGGTGCAATATGTTACCTCTCCTCCGGGAAGGATGACGGTCACGAGGTCGCCCTTGGTGGCCTTGATCTCGCCCTGGAGGAAGCCCTCCTTATCGTCGGGCACCCAGCAGGCCTTCTTGCCATCGTAGGGTTTGCTCTGGTCCGCACGCTTCGTCTCCAAAGAGACGAACAGATACGGAGTCGGATCGGGGTCATCCCCGACTTGTGCGACGGGCTTCGGCATTTTCGGAGGGCTAACGAGACTTTTGGGCTAGTCGAGACACGAGAACGTTGCCCTTGAGCCTTCCTGAAAGAAGAGAGCGGTGAGCGGCGGGCTGCGCGCGCGCACGCGGGCTATTTGCGGCGTAACCCGAGTCGCGCGGGAGCGCTGCCAGCGGCTTGCGCAACGCGCCCGAGCGGCCCTTCGCGGATGTTACGTCACGGGTGCCTGGACGCTGGCCGCGCGCCAACCGATTACCGCGCTGGATTGTTTATTGTCTTTTATGGTGCTGGCTGATGGGTCAGTGGGATTTACTCTTCAAGCGTTTTATTTATAAGCTTTAATTGTGCTTGCTTCTTTAAATCTATGAATGGCTAAGTTTGAAATCTATTTAGATGCACTAGTATTCGGTACACTTTCATTGAATTGATTCAGTTCATTGAGTTGAATTCAATTCGTTCTCAAAAATTTATCGCATAAACTAAAACCAAAATCAAATCAATCACCGTTTTGATTCAAAATAAAATTATAATTTGTAAACTCTCTAATTGGATCAAATATTTGAACAAGTACAGATTTTAAATATCATTTAACTGTACAACACTCATCAAATAAATTTATCTTGACTACCACTGGTATTGATCGCATTAATCTATGTAAACTTCCACGGTTACCGATAGATCCAACCAGCACTGCGCTCAGCTAGCAACTGTCCCACCGACCGTAAACCAAACACCAGGAAGCTCTGACACGAGCTGACACTGCACAATCAATCCAATCACGATATCGGCGCGTCGGCACCGGTGATGCACTCGCGGGCGCACTGCGCTAGCACGCGTGGAGCGTTGACGTGCGTGCGTACTCACGTTGGAAGCCGTTCTGACCGGCGGCGGGGCGCTAAGTTTCTTTTTATACCCGCAATACGATACCATCGCGCTCGACCACCCCATTTTAGGCGGATGCCAGCCGGGAGCAGCTACACTTTCAGCCGAGCTTAGCTTTCACCGGCCGCGCGCGCGCCGCCTCTTGTACAAAAATTGAAATTAAAAATGACATATCTCGATATCCCTCCAGCGCAGCGGCACCCCCGATGTTTACAAAATAAAACCTGGAACGAGCTGCCGGCACTGCCGCCATTGAAATGTAGCGAGTTTACATCGATGCTACATCTGATTGAATGATTGATGATTTAAAAGCCTAATTTTATTACAGCTCGTTTACTTTAGTCTAAAATCATAAAACTAAATAGATCCTGAATCAATTATCAGTAAAAATATTTATGATGCTGTAGGTACCTACTAGCAACTGTCGTCAGATGTTTTTAAATATTAATTTTGTGTATAAGTACTTAAATCGACGCATTTTAGTATCTCCAGTGCGAAAATTATTAATATCAGTCAGATTTTGTTTATTCGTTTCAGTTTCAGGAAAGATTGATGAAGATTGGTGAATGCTCATGAAAGCATGTGTTTATAATTTTTTATATTACATTATTTTGTAGGAGTGCGTTGGTTACTTATTGAAGGTAATTTTCGATACCTGAATGAACTTTACCTTGATGTTATAATTGTAAACAATTCAACGCTTGCCAAGAAATAGATAATTGGTAATTTAATCAGATTCCACCACATTTTCGTCTGCTTTTACAAAAACCACCTGCAGTCTCACGCAAAATCTGGATGATCTAGAAGTATGTTGACGGTTAAAAGTTTTTCTTTCAATAAATATGTATAAAACCAACGTTACACAGAGGTTGATGATGATTATGAATTCAACAATTTTTATTGAATTCATTTACGGCCTTATATTGTTTATCGGTCATTAAAGTAGACGATCGCCAATTTTCTATTAATTTTTTTCTCATTTTATGTTGTACTTGTTAGTGAAGAAAGAAAATCAATAACGCTTTATTTCTTATTTTATAACAATTTACAGTATGTTTGACTAAGTGCTTACTTCATAAGCAATAAATAATAAAGTTATAGAAATATGAAATCTGAGTGTAGTGATAAAAATGTATGATTCTGTCGCTCGTTTTGAAAGAAACAAATTGTTTCAAACCACAGATCATTAATTTACTGTTTCAAATTTAACTTAGATGTAGAAGATCTACAACAATTTTACGCATTGACAACGTGCTATGTCGTAGCACTACGTAGGCCGTAGACCTCTCGTAGACCCTACGTAGCCCGTAGACCCTATGTGGCCCGTAGAACTCTCGTAGACACTACGCTATGACGAAATACATTCATTACAATATAAAGATAGAGAAATACACCCATTTTTAATAAGTGTCTCAACCTAATCTTTAGCGCTAATAAACCACAAAAAAACATTAAATTTAGATATACTCAATGAGTACCATGAACATGATTTTGAAGGAGCGATATTGGGCGTATATTTATTTAGCATTTAAAAAAGTCGTTTATTTATATGGAATAATAACATTCCAAAATTGGATGACGTGAGAGTTAGCGTGATAGCATGCGTTGCAGAGGCAGGTAAGTGCTGCCTTGTTTTATTGGGCTTGGAAATTTTATTACGAAATAGCGGTCCGCCCTGGTTTAGCACGGATATTTAACAAAAATTAAACTTTTCATGCGGTACCCTAATTTTTAAAAAATATTGTATAAAATAAAAATTGTTTATTTCGAGTACCATGACTCATACAAAAATTACATTTAAAATACACAATAATAAGAATAAATGTATGATTTTTTTTTAATGTGGACAATATTATCAAATCGTACAGAAATTTTAACTAAATAAAAAATAATTTAAGGACACTTAAGAATAAGAAAATCCTGGCTCCGCGGAGGATTTTATGTAATTTTTTAAAAATTTTATGTGTAGTTTACAAAAGACTTAACCTTGGATTTAAAAAAAATATGCAGTGTATTTTTTTATTTATTTTAATTTCTATTGTTCTTTAGTTCGATCGAAACCATAATTACTCGTTAGTAATAACTAGCTTTTTTTGCAGCTCACTTTACTAATTGTCTTATTTGAAACATTGTCCGCTGGAGAACAACTCCACCGAACTGCGATTCCAACCCGCATGCCCAGAATGGGGATTATGAGCAATAACCCCCAATGATAAATCAATATTTTTGATGCAATTTAGATAGCAATGCATCTATAGCACTCATTAGGGGAGGCCATTTCTTGCAGTGAACATAGCCTCCGCTAAATGGCTGATGATGATAATGCTGAATATCATTCAATATCTTTGGTTTAGTGAGGAGAAGACTGCGTTCTCCTGGCCCAGGCTGCAGTTCTCAATGATTATCCAAATAAAACACATTATATTGCGCGTACCTTCATAATAATCATATTCGACGATAAAATTTGTCCCATAATTTTACTAGCCTTTCGCCACATCAAAACATGCCACATCTATTTAAAATGTCCATAAATTTGCATAGTCTATGATTTTAGAGAGACTTTGTTTATGATTTATATCTGGAATGTACTGTCAGCGACAAAAGAAAGCGGACAAACTGCATGGCTGAAATAATATCAGGGGTTTGATAGAAGCTTGGATGTCAAGATTTTGTACTTATTTATGCCAAAACTGTTATGTAACTAAACAGCTAAGGATGATTTTAAAAAGCTCTATGTAGACCTGATTCAGAAATGTTTACCAAAATTTTCATTTGAAAGTCGACTGTACCTACATGTAAAACGGAAGTAACTTATTTCTTAGATATTCGAACGATGTTGAAAAATGTCTGCCTGCAGGGGAAGTGCACCTTTCGACTCGTTTACCACTAATGTTATATAAACGAATCAGATAAATCACGGAATCTAAAAATAATGAATAATTTATAAAACAAACTAATATTTTGAAATATTACTTTGTTTGCTGCGTAGCTTGAGGCTAGGTGATGCTGTGTGGATTGTCCTTAATTATTTACCTATTTATTTATTGAAACTTACGCGATCTTTACACATTATGATTAGTACCTACTATTTTATCGGGTATTTATCGCGTTTGTTTACAATTTCCCAGTAACCAAGATGCTGGCTGCATTGCCTCGCTGTATGGCAATGCTGATGCGCTGCGCTATAAAAGATACCTATAACCAGCTCCTTGGTCACACGTCGCTTCGACCAGACGCTCAGATAATTTGTTTGAAAATGAGCATCGATACCCCACAGACCTAGGGTCTCGACTCCATGGGGAATAAACTGTAGGCTCTGTCGAGATCTGCATATTTGCGCCTCTTGAGATCCTCGGCCGAATCTGCCGCCGCACCATCCCTCACGGATGTCCTCGGAAGACGGGAGGGCGCAGGTGTAGCATGCGCATGAATTACTCATTACAATTTATACAAAGCATATCCGCATGATAACACACTCACATTTTACCGTACATTGCTAATTAATGTTGCTTTTTATAGTGAACCAATATTTCTAGCTAAATAATATAAATAAATGATGCTGGAAAATTAACAATCTAGCTAAGCAGAAATCAGAACTAAATGCGATTGATTTCAAATATATAATTTTCCATGTTGAAACACAGCTACAAAATGTTCATTCAAAGAACGTGCAATTATAATTGTGGTTCTAATTACCTACTGAATCGGCCCTCTAAAATCATAAATTGTTTTCAAAACTTCCGCAAACATAACAGCGCGTCCATTCTGGAATGTAACAACTATGTATCAGGACGATCCAAGCTAAAGTTGTGATTGCTCTTAAAATAATGTGTTATTTTTAACATCTGGAGTAAAATAGACGTGAATCACTGGACAGCTGCGCCTGCGCCGCCCTACTAGGTATTTGTACAATGAAACGACGACGTTGTGTCATCTTTACTATAACCACAGCTATAACTATACTGAAAATACTGGTTTACCTACCTAGGGGAGGTGGGACTTGGCACCTCATGCGTTCATATTATGTAAAGTTGAAAAGGAATGCGATTGGAATTATAAAGTTATCTACATCTCTAAAAAGTTGATTTCACAATTCAGTAAGTAAAATAAAATACAACACAATACAAAAATGATTTATTGTACACCAGAAAAGAACATGTCAAAAGACATAAGATAAGTACAAGGCGGCTTTATAGCTTAGAAGCGATCACTTCCATGCAACTTTTAGATGGAGACAATTATTTTTATTTAAGAAAGGCAGGGTGTGTACCGAAGGTAATTTTAAATATACATACTCAATATTTTTTATAGAAAAAGTCTTGTAAAGGACTTTAGTGTTGTACCGTGATTCTATTCCTTTCTACAATGATTAAAAGTAACTGTAAGAATATTTATAGTTGCCTAATAAAACTAGGGAGGTAAATTAATAAAATATAGTTATACTTTTTATAATAGTTTTATCAACCAAAAAAAATTTAATGAAATTACAAAATTAGAACTTTCATTTACAATTGAGTTTACTGTAGACTGTTGCAAACAAACTAATAATTAAGTTAAATTATTTAATTAACCACAAGTTGTTACAATGATACATTGTAGAGGGCTGGTGGAAGCACAATGTTTCGTCGTTCACGTCAAACCTACTTACAGCTACATATTGCTACTTACCTAAAAATAATAAGATAAAAGATTGCGTAAGTGATCATAAGATGGTTCAGAATACAAATTTCAGTATTCTGTATGTTTATTTATACTCCGCGGTTGTCAAACGTGATTTTGCGCGAATTCGTTTGACAATTAAATAACATCTGGCATCTGGCTACTAGGGGGAAAAATACGAATGGAAAGTTTGCTACGCGGAATTAACGATTTCGGGGAAAAGATCTAATCACTCGTAATTATTATGTAGTAGGTACCTAAACTAAAAATCGATTTATCATCTATAGGAAAGGTAGGTTGTGTAGAAATTACCTAATCATGGTGTCAAAATTGCATCACGATTAGAATAGCATTCTAAATAAGCAAGACCCACTAAATATAGCATCTGCCTTCTCAATGTTATCTTCGATAAAAAGCCCCAGTTTTAAAAGCCCAGAAGAACAATAATTTAAAATATCAACGCTTTTTATCAAATAGTTTTGGCGTGTAGACCTAATATTTATAATTATATTCAGTCAAATATCTTTAGAATATACTTATCAGTGTGAAAGTGGTTATTACTTGCTAGTTATCGATTAATACAAGAGGGAGAATTATTTGTTGTATAGAATGGCTAAAGAGGAAGTGGAACAAGGGTATTCGGTTGGCCTGGACCTTCCATTCATAAGTCTTGGCTGGAAGACAGTCCGTTTCAGGTAGATTAGTCTCTGGCTGCTCGCCAGTCGGTCTGCTACCTTCCAGAACTGATACTGCAATCCAATTGCATACAACGAATGGGCAGTATTGAATGGTACTAGTAAGTTTACAAATAGCTTTCATAATATCTGTATGTGTGCGAGTCAGAATTAAGTACCCCCTCGTCTACATAATATTTACGACTACTTCGAATTCCCTTGTAACTTATCACAAATTTTCACATGCAAAAATTTATCACGTCACCGTCAGGATCGAACCACCCACCTTAGTACTCAAAGTCTGAAATTCCCAAAAATAAAAACTATTGTGTCCCACATACATTGAGATAGGGGGTTACTTATATGTGACGCGAACTGTAGGTACAAGAAAACACATAAAATATGTGGTTTTCTTATTTCCCCTTCTTGTTTAAATCAGCAACTACTTAGGTACTTATAAGTTATCTTGATTTTTGGTTGTGTTTGCTGAACAATATTTACCAACCCAGCGACATAACACAGTGGCTTTCGTGTATCCAAGATCTGAAGAAGCCAAAACCCAACCCTTTACTTTGTTGTGTAGGCTCCATTAGATGCACTGCCCGCAGACATAAGACTGCAAGATCTGGATGTGAGGCATCAGTAGTTTCTTTTGTCGAGATAGCTGATCAAGTTCCTATACGAAGAAGGATGGAATTTAGAAGTTGTCCATGAAGTTGCAGGTGTATTCATATTTTACTAACTTTGAATCTAGAGATGCAAATGGCTATGGTTTAAGACCATGACCATTTAAATTCGCAATTGATCGTCCACTCCTGCGTCAGTCACTCCATCACGCAGATCAAGTGGTCGATATTAATAATTTACTCTCTCGAGGAGGATAAGAGTAAATATGATTTGCCTGTTGTGTTTGTTCTCGGGAAATCTCGAGTTTGTTGATATTACTGGCCTTTGCATTCTTCAAGGGTGAATCTTCGTTCTTGTGATTTGTTGTACCTACTTTGTGCTGCTTAGGTTCAAAATGAGCTTTTGGGATCACTAGGTACCAAGGGCTTTATAAAAATATACAAAATTGCTTCGTATCCGTAGATAAGATATACATAGATGTACTAATACGATACCTACATTTAGAATAAGGCATATTTTCCAGGTAATTGTCTTGTTTGAGTATACCATGGTCATTACTCCTGTACAGGACAATATAAGCGCGCCGATGATTATTTCTCTACCAAGACTTTTTTACAATTCAAGTTCTGTTCTGATTTTTCCTGATCCGACCCGTGACGAAAAATATACCTCGCTTTGATACTCGTAGAAAGATAAATGGCTAGCAACTTCTCCTAACTACCAAACAAGCTTTGTTCTTTTAATTGTGCTTTTTGTTATACAGCATTCAATCTAATAGACGTTTACTGCTTCTCAATCAATTTACGGCAACGTTACTCGATTTCGGATTGCTTTGTTTAACAAATAAATTCGAAATTGCTTTACAAAGTTTACTAACGCAGCATCCCAGAAATAAATTAGTAGGCAAGTAGGAAGGTGTTAAACTAGAAAGATTCACTAAAATATTTATTATAACTATTAATATTTTCTATGGCTTGGACATGAACGTTATCTAAACCTATAGGTATTATTTGCACCTATATTTTTTGGTGTTTCAGTGCCCACTGAAAGGTCAGGTTCATTCAGCACACCAATGGAAAAATAACATGAATAAACGTATTGCCCTATATCAGACCTGTTGCCTGTACTAGTGGTTTCTTTTTCACTTCTTCCACTAGTGGACAAACAATTGAAGTGAGAGAAATCAGTAACAACTTATTTCTTTTTTACATTAATTAACTGTATGAAATTTGACTTGTCAGACAAGTGCTTATTTTGTAAGCCTAAAGAAATAAAGTTATTGAATCTGAATCTGCCCTTGCATCTTCAATCGCATTGGTGGCATCAATGGGGCGAATTGGGAGAGAGACCGCGAGTTTGTTTTCTTAAAGAAACATAATACTTACAGTATTGACATGTAACTAGTACCATACCTCGCCTCATACAGTTAGATCGCAGTCAGCTGTTCTCTGGCAGAAAACAAGCGTTTTATTTTCCGTTAACTAAAATAAACATCGCCGGCCAGCGGTGAACAATCGGACATTCTTGGCAGCTGAACCGTGGGGATCGCTCAGGATTTATATTCTGGCTTTGGGTTCTGCGAGCGACACTTTACGTGGATTCTGTATGATGAGCTAAGGAGCTCCAGGGGCCTTTTTATTATTTCATATTATCGTTTATCTATGCACAGAAATATCGCACTTAAAACCTTGTAGTGCAGTTACATTTTGCCTAAGGATATAGTAAGTAGCCTACGATCAGAAGTGTCTTTGATTTTGACCAAATCAACCTAAATGACTTGTGATAATAGATTTATTTGTATTAGAATAGTATTTCTCTAAATCATTTGAGTATTACGTTTGTATTATATATTTCATCCGTCACCGGAGCCTTAGTACCAGTATAGGGTATGCTGGTCACACAACATGTTATGATAGATAGATAGATAACACATTTATTTGACAACTGCAGCACATGTATGGAGGGAGATAGGGTCGAAAAACTCGATGAGTAGATCATGTCAGTCAGATAATGGTATTAGACTATAAAAGACAGTGCTGATTTTTGATAATTCACCAAAACAAAACTAATATTAACTTACAAAGAAATTAACACTAACAGAAACAAATTGTAACTATTAATTATAATTGAAAGAATTGAGCTAACCGCAGACAGTTGTAACAAAGTCCCCCATAAATAACATAACTCCGTGACTTATATCGAAGTATAAGTATAGGTGATTAACCCACGCTGGTAATTAGGTACTCGTACAGTAGTAAATAAATAAATAATGCTGGAAAATCCACACAGCATCATGCAGCCCCAAGCTCAGCAGAGCTTGTGTTATGTGTACTAGATGCTATACTCGTACTTAACACAATATATTTAATGGGTAGATATTATTTATTTAAATATATTAAATAGAAAACTTCCAAAACACCCGGAACAAATATCTGTAGATGGTACAAACATTTGTCCGGTGGGAATCGAACTCGCAACCTCCTGCGTCGCAAGCGCATCTTCGCCCACCGCGCCTTAGACTAGTCTTCAATCAAAGTAATAAATAAACATTAATCTCTGTCCGTCTCCCGTCCGTCTGTCTGTCATAATCCGTGGCTGCTTCACTGATGGCCTTCCTGATCTACCACGAAAGTAAACTCTTATCGAAATCAGTGAATCATTTTCTATTTTCTTTTGGCTCCGGAAGGACCATGATAGTAATCTTCTGTTTGCATGTGATATATCGGCTATCTTATTTGTTAATTTTTTTTTATTTAATATATTTTGCTATCATCGGTGCTTCTTTTATTTAATATATTTTATCGATTTAATATATTGTGTTATGTATATCACACATAACACAAGCTCTGTTTAACTTGGGGCTAGGTGATGCTGTGTGGATTGTCCAGCATTATTAACTTTGTTATCTTTTATTTCTTCGGACGAAATCGATATACCACAAGAAAGAAGAGTGTTCAACACTTTTACTGCCCATTACTAGTACAAACAATTATCAAAATAGTATTCACTTGGTACTCGTATAGGGAGCAAAGAATATCGCAAAGATTTTTATGTTTCTTAAAAAAACTCAGCTTTGGGGTATAGAAGCAATAAGAACTTTTTTGACTGAGGATCTTTGCAGCGCATCGGGTGAACATCCGCCTATGACGCTGTTTGCAGGTTCGATTACCGCCGCGGCAAATTAGACAGTTTATTTGTCCCAGATATTCTGGAGTTTTTAACTTACACATAGTCAAACATATCTATTTATTTTATCTATGTATGTAGTTGCAGTCAGCCTCGGCGCCACATGGGTATTTAACAAAAATTCAAAATAATATCATTATGTACCTACCTATACTTTGGGTTACATTATTGAAGTTTTCGTACAGTTTCCTAACTTTTTTGAAAATGTGTTGATTAGGGATAATTTAGAATTCTAATGGTGAAGTATTTTCGGAGCCTATTCAATCCAAACTAACAACAAATCTTACCTCTTGATAATATTAGTATAGATCTCAGTTATCTACCCATAATACAAGTAGCATAGGGTCAGATGATGTGTAGATTGAAAAAAAAATACCGCAATTCTAACTTCAATATTATTGATGTCTGTCGTCTAACTTGTCGTCCGAAGCGCCGCCAGATATTTATCTTCTGAAAAGCGATGAGTGATGAACCTCATGTTGGGCCAACCCTTATCTTAAGACAGGTCGTGCTCGTGCCAGGAGGCAAACTCAACCTTACTGCCATTTAAGACACTTATTTAACTATTATTTTACTTTTACTGTCTTTGTTTTGTTTGTTTTTTTTCTGAGCATATGCAAATAAATATTACAAATCGATAAACACCATAGATCTATGAGGTTAATAGATTTTTTCACAAAATAATTGTTCAGAAATAATGTTGAATGCGCCATAGCGACAATCGAAGTAACGAAACTGAGCTAAATCAGTCATGTGCCCTGCGGGCTATTTCAGCTGGTCTATAAATACCGACAAAGATCCACTGGATGTGGGTCGCAGTGAGATTCCTTTTGCTTTTCTCATTTGTTCGGTCGCACGTGTGCACCTTGCATAAGAACGTATAAACCGAGACGGTTTGTCCTTATCATACCGTTTCTTACTCATCAGATTTAATAACATATTGGTTCAAGCTGTTGACATGTTTTCTTCTTTTTCCTAATAGATGGCAAACTCATAACCCTCCTCCGTTGGACTACTAACTACTCGTCTAGACAATTCAATAAAGACTAGAAGTGGCAAAGTCGAGCTAATCTTATATAGAGTTAAATAGAGTTATCTTGTGAGAAAGATAAAAAACTGTAGTATAAGATTAGACTATTTGAAATTTTTGTAACCAAATCTCAAAAAGAGTTTTTTTCTTTTCAAATTAACAGGATCACGCAACGTAGATACAGCACCACCTTTCGAAGTACCTATTAAAAAACAAAACATCACCTCTTATATCTACTTATGTTGAATAATACATAGGTAGTTGAGAGGTAGGTTGCAAATGTGCAATCTTGTTTTGCTATATGAACCTAATTGAGCCTTTAAGTATATTTATTTCCCTCAGATCTATAAATATATCTGCTACTTGGAAGCAAGCAATAACCAAACACTTTACATTTGCACTATATCATAAAGAAATAACTCGCTGCTAGCATTAAGCATATCTATTCAAACAGACGTTCAAAAGCAAAAACCCCAGTTATTTGCTTATATTTCAATCTAGATATCATACAAGACAGGTCTAGTTAACTGACCTGTCAAACCGTGACTCATCAGCATTGGCTGGCCCACGTCAGAGATCCAATATCTCACGCCGCCCTGCCAAATCTATTCTGAACCAGGTGTCTCCGCGAACCAATTGAGATCTTATTATGTGCCCCGTAAATTTCATATTCAATTAATGGAATTGCTAGTTCAGCTGGTGTGGGAAACTGAACTGAAACTGGTGGAAAAAAGGTAGGTTTTGCGGTGGGATGAGATTTTAAATAGTCGTGAAAGAGTACAATCTATCGAAATCGATCGCGATGGAATGTTATGTCAAAGATAAATGTGCGAAAGAGCTGCATGTGATAGTAATCATAGATATAAAAGTAGGTAAATATTCTATTGATGCGAATAACATCAACATTTGAAGCACAAGCACTCATTTTATTCGCTGTTATACAAAAGTTTGTGATTCACAAATGTTTTGTTTTGTGCAATTCAAGTAAAATGAGTGAAACATTTCCGTTTAATTTGCCTGTCCTATTTCTTTTATTTTAGGATCAGTTTATATAAAGAACAGTCCTTGTGTGAGAGAATTTTTATAGTTTTACCAAATTGTAAAGGTGTATGTAGGTTTATATGGCACAGAATTTTTAAAAATGATCAACGGTAGTGGAAGTACCCTGTATTGCCTTATTCATAAAGTAGAGCTACATCAAGCTCACTAGTGGGCTACTAGATCAAGTACGTTTGCTCCGGACGATCCTCAGTCCACTTCTGGACTGGCTACAGCTCAGCTCGACTTGCCTTTAAATACAGCTGCGCCGAATTATACAGGGTGATCGGCGACATTATTCTAGAGATTGCCGTCGCTTTGTTTGAAGTGATTATGCATATTATATTTTTTCTTTTGTTGTTTGCAAACTGTATAGACATAAAGTAACGACTATTACAATTAGATGTACTAATTTAGTGGTTCAGATTTCCAATTCTTGTTATAAATAAGGTAACCTATTTATCTATCATGTACAATATGTTTTAATGCAGTAGTATAAAAAGTAGACGTAGAAATGGATTTACGTAACACCCCCTAACCGATTATATTTATTGTCCATCTCATCATTTATCAAAGAAATGTTCCGTTACATCCCGATTTTTCTGTGCTGTTCGGGCACAAGGAAGTGATAAATAAATTGATTACGAATGTTGTGAGGCCCTGTATAGCAGCGATGCCGACCTTCAGTAAATATAGAATAGAAATCACCTGTTTTTGCCGCAGGCCGGGGCTTTGTCATCGAATCATTAAATTATAAGCAGATGCTATTCGCTGTTATTTTAATTTAGAGAATTTGTTATTAATACCCAAACAACATTTTCTTACAAAAGCTATTATTATTATTAAGTTTTAATGAAATCATATGTATCTCATCCTGTTAGATATGTATTGCCGATGAATCATTTCAATATCTATGCAAATAAATTGTAAAGGGGAGATTAGATGTGAACCAGACTCTAAGCCACCTTACTCTGAATTTCAATATTCTGCAATTATTTACAACTTTCAGCAACGGGGGCGTAGCTCAGATGGTAGAGCGCTCGCTTAGCATGCGAGAGGTACCGGGATCGATACCCGGCGCCTCCAAACAGTTTTTTATATTTTCTAGTTAAAATTATAAGGAAAACCTGTTGTCCTAATTCAATATCAATTAGAATCTTTTAAATACAATCTCGATAGAAGGGAATATGCAAATAAATCTATGTGAATTCAAAAGTGGGTGATGAACAGTCACTTGGCTGGTTCCGGGTGATGCAATTGTAACAGTTTCTCTGTTGATTATCTCTATCGTGTCTATAACTATTATAAAAAGAGATTTGATTGTTTGTTTGTTTATGAAATGCTGGACTGATTTAAAAAGTTCTTTCACCATGAGAATCCTACATTATCAACATAAACATAAGCTATAGATATTTTCAAACAAGTGCAGGATCTGTATGAAAACTTTCAATAATATAACCCAACGTGTATATAAATTTAATTAATTACTCTTATGAAGCTGGAGCGTATGTTTTCACCTTCTCAAAAACTAATCTTTCCCCTTTCCCGCATAAAGTTCATGATAAAAGTTTTGAGAGATGCTCGGCAAAATTAAAAAAAAAATCTGTCTTCTTTAAAGCTTTTCTTTTCTTAAAAGCTATGCGCTTCGCAAATGACATCTTTTAATCAATCCGCTCCCACACCGCCTTTAAGTAGCTATGTTCTACGTATCATGTTGTAATTGTATATTATGTTTTCGACATTTGCAATTAATGAACCATACAGATTATGCTTACAGACAGCATTATACCGGAAGTATACACTACTATTATTAAACCTAGTACGAGGGCGGTACTGAAAATTTCGGGAATCAAGGAAGTGACACAACATTACAATTTAAAAATGTATTTATTGCTTTTTGAAGTATTCTCCGCGAAATTTGACACATTTTTCCATACGATGGAACCAATTATTGAAGCAACCATTCCATTCGGAAGTTGGGTCTCCAAAATGGCCGTTTTGTAGGCGTCCACAGCTTCTTCAGGTGAAGAAAACCTCTGACCACGCAATTTGGTTTTTTGTTTCGGGTTTGTACGCGTATATCTAGGTTTCGTCACCTGATACGATGTTGTATACAGCATTTGAGGGTCCTGTGTGGAATCGTTCGAGAGTTCTGACGCACCAAGTAAAGCGAGCCACTTTTTGCTCTTCACAGAGCGAATGCGGCATCCATCGGGAAAACAACTTTTTTACACCTAATTGTTCATGTAATATTATTTGTATTTGACTCATACCAATGTCTAAAGTTGCCTGAATTTCGCGATATGTCACATGTCGGTCTTCCTCAATCAGCTTACGCACAGCATCAACGTTTTCTTGGGTGACTGCAGTTTTTGGACGACCTTGACGGGGATCATCACTGAGCTTGACACGTCCACGTTGACATTCAGCAAACCAGCGATAAATTGTGGTTTTGGATGGGGCTTCATCACCAAATGCAGAAATCATCCGGTCAACACACTGTTTTTGAGTTAAACCACTTCGAAAGTCACAATAAATCATCGCTTTTGAATGTTCTCGAGTCAATTCCATTTTCTCAATGACTAAACAAGTTTGACGAAACCTTGTGTCAAGACCGAAATTTTTTTTTAAAATAAATAAATGGTATTAGGTTTTTAAAACCAAGGAGTTTTCAATTAAAAAGATTTTAATATGACAGAAACAGTGGAAATATTCCATTCCCGATACTTTTAGTGCAGCCCTCGGTACCTACTTGCTTACGTTGCGTGCTTACGTCTTCTGTAGGTATTTGCAGATTACATGTACAACAAATACCTACAGAATCATTCAGCGCCCTACAATGAGTCAGTGTGGCACAATTAGCTGTTACGTCACTGACACACCGCCTCTTTCGGAGTTCAGCCACTTCGCTGTTGCCAGATTTAGGTAATGTACCCGTAACCTATTTAACGGATGGAGTTTTCGGTAAGGCGATACGGTTTTGGATGTTTACGCTTACAAAGAAGTCATACGTAGTGTGATAACCAAAATAAAATGCTAGGTGTTTCTTTCAAAAAGGTTTTGTTAGACATTTTTTATAAAAAGGTTATGTTATTTTTCAGAGTCATCAAAGAGGCAGAGTTTGTGTTATTGGAACCGAACCATAGTTAGTGCGTGGCGCAAATTTTGCAGACTATTAAACAGAAAAAAAATTTCGTAAACGATTGCTGACATCTCTGTGTCAAATCAAAGCTAAAATGCAACAAAACACTCAAATCATTCAAAAACTAATAGACACCAATGATAAACAATAAAGTAGAGCTACTTTATTGTTTATATGAATAGCTCTATCTACTTATCTATACCTAACCATAACCATTCATTTTGCCATAGTGTAGGTACATAGTTCTTAATATGTGTGTCCAATATGTGTATGTGTATTACAATCTACCTAATAATAAGGTGTGCTAAATTGTATATTACATCATATATGTCCAAAACATTCAAATAAAAAAATTACAAAAAATAAACAAAAATAACAGAGGTGCGTATTACGTCAATAATTAGTAAGTATATTATTTCAATAGTAGACGTCTTGAATGCCTTGGCTGAGCACATACCCTGCTCCAATCCTACATCTATCTATTCCCCTCAAGGAACGTTGTATTTAAAACCGATAGAATCCAGGAAGGCTACTGCCCACGCGCTCGTATTTCACCAGCCGACTAAATATTTCTAGTTATGAATCACTACAGCGAGCCAAGTGCTCATTTAATTATACGAGGCGCATTATAAATACAATGTCATATTTTGATTTGAAGCGAGTCTGACGTTTTTAAGGTACTAAACATAACTAGACACGCTACATACCAGTTGAACCAAGCTTTCGCTCTGATAGATGTGCGATCAGCTTTATTTTAAATTAAATTAAATGTATTAGGGCGAAGTTTGTAAAAAAGTGCAAATGCCGATATGGCAAGGATTTTAATTTATATAGTTCTGAAGATATATTGTTGATTTATTATTGTTAAGTTAAAATCATTAGACTGTTTTCATCGAACCCGATAAAAGAGCTCGGCGGCGGGCGCCGCTGCTGGTTAGACATGGGCACTTCACATTTCATCGTTTAAATACTGTAGGGAGAAGACAGTGTCACTTTGTTGGAAACCCGCCGCATCATAAGCTAGCAGGGGCCAGATTCTGCTAATTGATCGCTTTAGTATCACCTTAATATCTATTGCCACAGATAAACACAAAGAAACAAAATTTTAAAAATTTAGAGTTTCTATAATTTAAGATACAGCAGATTTATAAAATTGAAATATTAAAAACACGTTTGTTGGTGGTTGTGCGTGTGGTGCATTTATTTGGACGGTCAACAACAAAATGGTCAACTTTCAGACCATTCTAGTTTCAATCTTAACAATTTTCATCAGTTTCCAAAAAAGTGTCGTTCAGCGAGGTTTGTCATTCTGAAGCGATTTCGAATTGCGAATAGAACTCCGTCGAAGGGCTATATTAATGATGTGAATGAACTATCAACGTTTTGTGTCCCAACCGGTTTTATACCATTAAGAGACCCTGAGACTGAGAGATCGCCATGATCCCGCAGTTCAGTACCCCCTACAGCTGTTTGTTTATCAAAAATCATTATAAAGCAATGACAGACTACCAGTGATTGCATTACTTATTCGACGAGAGATCAACTGAATCGGCTGTCACTAATATAGACGTGAGAAGTGACTAACGTTTGTGTAGAGGGCATAGGACATGCGCTAGCGATAACATGATTTTATTTTATCAATAACCATCTTTAGGTGTTGTCTTGATAGCTAGGCAACTCCACAGGGATGTGAGAGGGGAGGAAATTAATAATTTGATTTTTGATTGTTTTAAAAGTTCAAACAATACAAATCTATCCATAATTATATGTCATGAACAGATTTTTTATTCAATCCAATATTCTATAGTTGGTATAGATAGATAGATAGATAATACTTTATTATACCTACCACACAAAGAAAGAGAACATTACAAACAGACATGCTTAAAGAAGAGGAAGTATAAAGGGCGGCCGGCCTATCAACCAGGATGGCAAATTAGAACGAGTGCACCCATAAGGTATACCTAGAAAATACTTTTACTTATTAATATTTTAATAAAGTAAATTACATTTATTTATTAAATCTTAAATAATCTAGTGTGGTACGCGGGACGCGGGCGCCACGTTGATTGAGCTGACTCTGCGTCACGTTGTCGCTGCCTCTGCGAGTGGAACTAGTTCGAGGGTGCAATTCTGCAATGCCAATTGAGGCGGGTAATCCTGTAGATAGCAGTGTGTAACAGGCACCTAAGCAGTGGAATATAGACTTTATGTGCGCCCTTCCAGACTCCACATTCTTTTAAGTTGTATTCTCAGTTGCCTGGGGTCCTTTGTGGGACGAGATTGAAACAATGGCGTGGGTTCAGGTACAGACAGAAGCATTAATTGGTAACCCCCCTAATAGCTAAAGTTTACATTGCAAATCACTGTACGATTTACAAATCTTTTACTCAAATACTAAGAAACAAAAACGTAACACCCAGTGGGAATCGAACCAGACATCCACATCGCTCACATGACAAGTAATGCACGCACCAACCAACTAAACCAACGAACCAGTTATCAGAGCGTCGAAATTTTATGTTATTAGTGTTCGACAGCGGATTTTTATTTATGAGATCTCTTTACACTGGATAAGAAAAAAAAAGAAGTATTTGAGGGTAGATTTAAATATAATCTTGGTGAATAATGAAAAGGTCACTAGCCATACCTACTCAATTCCAGTCTTGACTTACTGGTTTGAATCATAAATGAATTGAAGAATATTGAAGGAAATTATGCAAATTAAGAATTTTGTGAGAACTAAGATCGCGGTGCTATTCGAACAGCAAATGAGTAATCAGGAGATTGCTCGTTAGCTTTGAATTACGGTAAGTTATCAACTTATTATTCTTGTGTCATAATCATTACGAAACAAATACATATTTTTTTTTAGTAAAACCTTGTTATCTTTAACTTCATTTAAGTATTGATTTGTTGTCTTACAGATAAAAACCGTGCGCTTAAGTGTAATGTGGGGATGTGAATGTAAGAAGCAATGGCAGATAAACAACAGGAGTGTATTACAAATCAGTGAAGTCGCCACAATAATATTGTTGACATTCAGACTAGTTCGCCTTTTGCATCCACTCGTTCTACTGCTCAACAATATTTCATATCAACATCAACAGAAGGCATGCAGCTGATATACTTACACAATTATCGAGCAGCAAAAATAGGACTGTCTGCTGAACTCCATCGTAGGGCATGAATAACTTTAGGTAAGTGATAATACTGATAATTCTCAACAAATTCGAACACTTTTATCTATGATTATTTCATCATAATAATGATATTTTTAACAAGTTAGTATTTACACGAACTAAATTAACATTATAACAGTTGACTTTTTTTTTCTTTTTAGGTTTTGGAGATGGATATCCTCTATGGGTCCTGGAGAAATAGTAAAAATAACTGGGCGCATGAATGACGAGCTTGAAAGTGTTGAAGGTTACTACGCGGATCGCGTATCCAGAATCCCAAATTTATTTTGTCCATGATAATTGTGCAGTGCATCGTACGCGGATGGTTTCTCAAGGGTTGTTCATCTCTACAAGGCATTACTGTTATTTCTTGGACATCTAAAAGTTCGGACCGATAGAAAATGTGTGGGGTCAAATGGTTTTAAATTGAGATCCGATCCGTTAGCCCTTAAGCTATTAAGCGATAAGTATCACTAAATATAAAGGACGATAAATATCACTACCTACTAAACCCTAATGTAATTTTACCTTTTAACATTGTCAGAAAAACTCCATTTGACCTCATTTATTTTCAAAACTACCTGATTATTTAGTATTCCATGATTTACACGAGATCCAAATTGTTTAATTCATTAGATTAGCAAAGTAAACGAAAATCTAATGAAAACATGTGTATTCTCGAGCACTAAATCGAAAATGGAATATTATTTTTCAGGATAGGAAGCTATTTGTAAGTAGGCTAAATAATCAAATAAAACATTAGTTAAATTTTTTGTGTTGTTGTATGTGTAGGCAAATTTTTGAAAAAAATAAACGTAATTGTTTACCTGAAATTATTATTATTGTTTTATTTTATCAATTACTTTAAATTCATACTAATAGACAAAAACTTCACTATTACACATAAATAAATGACATTACATTACTAAAATTAAGTAGTAGTTAAAAAAACAAAAACATCCACTGCAAGGATTCGATGACGATCATTACGATGTGCGGTGACAGAATCTCGGTTACACTAACCACTACACCATAGTTACATGTGATACAGGCTCGAAATTTTAGTATCGTTACTCCTGATAAAAGAAATGTAGGTGTTGAAAAAAACATTTGTTTTTTATTTAAACAATTAAACAAACTTTATAAAAAAACAAAAATAAAAAATAATGTAAATTAAAATGAATATATAAATCTTCACGGGTTTGAACCTACATGCTACTGAATGATAACTATGACATATTCTGTGAGGGGGTTACCAATTAATGCTTCTGTCTGTACCAACGGCGGGTCAGTGGTGCGGCGGTGAGAGACAGAGGTCCGTCCTTTCCACATACTTCTGAATAATAGGGCAATAGAAATTACTTACAAAACGCTTGTCGGCACCTCGCAAACATTTCTCCCACCCATGCTGTCATGTCATGGATACCGCGAACCGTTTACCGTTTTAACCTATTTATTTATTTAATATAATCTATCTAAAAGGAATTACATTTTAAAATATAATCCGTCTCTTTTTATTTACATAGTTAATAACTACCTTTCATCTAAAGCCTGTTTACTTGGTAACTGGCAATCTCTCTCTGTGTGAAAATATATCTGTGTAAAAATATTATAATAGTCATGAAACAATTTGGCCTGTGCACCTGTCTTATTACGGTATCTACATCTTCTATTTGTTACCCGGCATAAGACCCTTAACCATCTATTCTATGGGCTGTATTCAGGTACAGAGGGTGTTATGTATATCATGAGGACCGTTAATATTTTATTTTGTTTATTGAGATGCACAAAACATAAAATAATCAAAAATTACACTAAATTTAAATGTTATAGATCCCTATGAATCCATATGAACGAGTAGAAAATGTAGAGCAAACAACTGAAAATATTAATTTAACAACTATTTTAAGTGGATATGTACCTATTACCTTATAATTAACAAAGTATTTTTACAATTTTAATACTAACACGTGTACTATGTTGGTTTAATTACTTACTTATCTATTAAAACTATCTATCTATGCTTTTGTGGCCTTATATTCTGTATAAACTATAAAAATATATTATAAAAAACAGGAATCATTTGATTGTTCATTTGTTTGGATTAAATAGGCTCGGAACTACTGAAGTGATTTGAAAAATTCTTTCACCTTTAGAATCCTACATCATTTTAAGTGATGAACATAGGCTATAAAATATTGTCAAAAAAAATTCAATAATGTATAGCCGTTTATTAAAAACGTTTAGTAAAACTTTTAATATGTGAATTTTTCAAAAAATAAAAATTACCCGTGCCAAGACAGATAATTTATATATACGTTGTGATACATTTTTATAAAGTTCTTGAATCTATGTATCTAATTTCTTAAGTTCTATAGTCGTCCCGTATTTTCTCCCGCCGTCCAGTAGCTCCGCCGTAGTCGCTGGAACCTGTGGTGCCGGACGGTCCATCCCTCGGTAGGATGATCATCTTCTTGGTCGGTATTCTTAGCTCGCTCTGTTTGGTCCCGACGGAGTCACGTCACGACGCCGTCTGCTCCTGGTTAGACCGCAACAATGTCCCCCTGGGCCAGGTGTGCAGGTTGGCGCCTTCATTCGATGGCACGGCTGACAGCCTTGGATCACCATGCGTGCTGCCGTCCGCAGCCGCAGGATCCAGAAGTGCTGGCGATGGCGGCACTCGTTTATGGTCGCCTCGACGCTTGCGTGCATCATCTCATTGTGGACACTTTCAATGTAAAGCTTAGTGACCCTATCGTTACCATCTAATATTGGAGGTGATTTTGTGTTTTCACATAAGTCAGTTGCTAATCCAGTCCTAGTTTTGATGACTAGAATGTCGTTCTTCATCTCTATTGCGTGCTTGCTCAGGCGACTGTTTTTCTGTAGATCTTTCCCTGCCTTCAAGGCTTTGATTTCTTCAGAGAAGGTGTATTCTTGTCTGGCCTTAACTAAGTACTTTTCGGCGCGTCTCAGTAGTGTGCTATCTATTGGCAGGTACTTGTCGGCGGTGGGTTGGACCTCCTGCCGCAGTTCCTGTGCTGTTGTTCTTTTGTTTCTCCAATCGAGATCGTGATCTGTATTTCTTACGGTTTTCTTAAACTCGAACCTGTCTGTTTTTCGTCGAAGAATATCTATAAATTGGAGGATCCTAGCTGTTGTTCTAACAAGTCTTTGGTACTCAGAGAACCGGTCCGGATCTGGAAGCGCTGTTGCTATGGTCGATTTTTGATTATGTTCTATGTCGAGTTCGAGTGTGAGTCCTTCACTCGTTTCTTTGTCGAGGAACTTCGCTAGCTTTATTAGATCCGGTTCGTCTGTCGCTTGTTCTGTTGCATAGTTATACCATCTGTATTTGAGTTCCGATGAAAGCTTTTCTATGGTGATCTTCACCAGCTCCGGATTATATAGGTAGTAAAACCCCCGTAACGCCTGTAATTTAGTAACGATGTTTGCTACCCGACTCGCGAATACACATAAATCTCCAGGCGAATCTTTGGGTCGGGCTAGAGAACGTAGGCTGTCTAGTTCGGCTAGGGCTATTGCATCTGTTCTGCCGAATCTATATTCTAGGGACTCCATTACGATGTCTGGTTTGATGTTGTAAATTAATAGACTTTCCACAAACTCTCGAGCATCACCTTTCAAGCATTTTCTTAACCTACCCAAGTTCTCAGTTTCTGTGTAAGCGCTCGCAGATTCCTCGTAAGACGCCTTGAATTCTAGCCATTTTCGTCTGGCACCGCTGTATATTGGCAGATCCGAGGACCTGCAGTCAGTCGACTGTATTCCTGCTCGTACAGCTTGCGCTACAGCCAAAGCTAGCTCTTCCATTTCAGGACGGGGCGTCTCTGCTATGACTTCCGCCGACGCCAAAGCACTTCTCGGACTCGGAATTTTCCGGTCATAAAAGTTGTGACCGTACTGGTTTACCCTTGCTGCTACCTGGACCTCGCCGACTCCAATGTTGGCACTAACACTACATTCTGCACTATTCACTTGACTCACATTATCTACCACGTGGACACAATTAACTGGCGGCGGCGACGGCTGTGCGATGGTGCGGGCAGCCTGATCTTTATTCGACGTTACCCTCGTCTCCTGTGAGTAGGCGAAATTATTATCATCGACGTGTGGTTGTCCGGTGAAATGCCTCTTCCCTCCCGGTTCCTGTTGAGCGTGACTCTTACCCTTGCCCTGTGGGTGGTCAGCTATAGCCGACATGCCGGTGCCCATTACATTAATGCGCCCGGTGTCCTCCTGTTCAGTAGTCTCTATTCTCGCCTCGCTGTCTGAACTATCTTCCTCCTCTTCACGGAGTATCCTCAACTTCGCTTCGGCTATGCGTGCCTGGATTTCCAGTAGTTCCAATTCTGCTTGTGCTATCCTTCTCTTCTTTGATCGCTTCGACATCTTCGACGTTACGGTTTTCTGTTTCCTGTTCTCCATACTGTAGCTCTGTACCGGTGCGATACCTCGGGCGCTTTGTTTCGCGGCTTCGCGTTGACTGACTGCTATGAAGGGGCCGCGTTCAGGTACAAACGGCGGGTCCGTGGTGCGTGTATGAGAGAGAGAGAGATAGAAATAGGTCCGCCCCTTCCTATTGTTCCTTGTTGTTGCGCGCGCGTTCGTATCGTCTCGAGGACGGAGGTCTTTTTTTACAAATGGGCTATAATGCTGTTGACCTTAGATGGCCATGACAGCGTTACCGGACATTTTGGACTGATTTTCTCTATATTTGCGCGTATATTTATGTATATATTTGGCTCTCGAGTTCCTACAGTGCGTACCGCTTAATGATTCCGCTTGTTTATTTATTTGAAATTTACATCAAAGGAATTACAGTTTTAGTTAATTTCTATCTTTGTCTACCTATTTAATATTTCATTTTAGGCTTATTTATTTAAGTAACTGTAAAATCTTTAGATAATTGTGTGAAAATACCTCGGCCGCTCAGAAACTATTTTGCATAACTGTTATTTATCTGTTACCTTAGACACCTGATCAAGACTATATCTATTCTTTAGTCGGTACTCGGGTAAAACAGGTCATTAAGACCGTTAATAACACAATAACTCGTGTTATTTTAACTACCTACTTAAATATTCAAACTATCTACCTATGCTTTTGTGATCTAAAATTTTGTACAGTAGCTATTTTACATAACTGTTATTTATCTGTTACCCTAGAATGATACCTGATTAAGACTAAATCTATTCCTTAGTCGGTATTCGGGTAAAAACAGGTCATTAAGACCGTTAATAACAATATAAATCGTGTTATTTTAACAACCTACTTATCTGTTACAACTATCTATTTATGCCTTTGTGGTCTTATATTCCGTATCTACAAAACAAACTATAACTTGTCTTATGCTATTTAACTCATATGTTCGTTGTGGTAGCTTTTTATTCAGTTTTTAAATCTATATTTCTTATGTTCTATGGTAGTCGGGTACAGAAAAGTGTCTAGTATTTTATACAGAATTTGATAGCTCCCCACTTGTAGGAAGATTACTTTCTGCCGCACTCCGAAGTTGTTTTAAGAGCTGGTTGGTTTAAGTTCAAAAACTACACAAATACTACTGGTATTTAGCTAAAGTCTAGTAGCTGAGCGGAATAGGAAGCGGGAACTATACTGTCAACTGAAAATGCTTAAAAGCAGCACCGCTTCTGAATGTGCCCTCTATCTTCTACGTCAGCAGCAATGCAATGGTAACATTTGCCAACTGGTAATCAGTCGCCCCGATTAAACTACTTCTTTAATTATATTACGCTATTTTAATTAGCTTTTAGTTTTAGCCTTGTCGGAAGATCATGCTAAAAATAATAAACCTTTCGAAAATCGATGGAATATTCGACGAATGTTCTAAGAGAAGTACTTCAAATAAATCCTAGTATTTAAATTGTTTTGTTTTTCTGACATATATAATGGGTGTGAACTAACACAAACCCAAATAAATCTGTTATGAAAATTCTAATTTTCGATAGGGTCTCCTCTTTATTGCCTACTACTAGCATCTACTCGCGGCACCCTTTTGTTGGAATTATAAGTTGTCTATATATTATTCAATAATATTTGTGAAAATTTCAGCCCAGTTCTGCACTTTTGCTATCTATTTTTGGACAGGCACTCGCTGTCCACTTACCCATGAATCCTAAAAAGATACATCTCGTTTTCCTTCTTATGTACAGGATCTAGGTTCGAAAGCTTTGAAGAAAGCAAATTGGATGCATTTCAGTGAATCCATACAGCACGTAGTAACATCAAAATCTCCGGCCAGGCATTGGATAGCATTTCAAATTTAAATACGACTGTTACCTGTAATACTGTCGGTAACAAATCTCGCTACATTAGGATTTGACCTTTCGTCTACGGCCCCATCGGTAATCTTGACATTAGATGGATTCTGACAACTCGGAGGACCACTCGTGTCTTATGATCCTTATAAAGTTAAAAAATAACGTTTGCTTAAATAAAGTTATTCAGACAGGAATTATACCACCAGAAATATGTATACTAGCTCATACCCTGAATCCCTGATGCGATAAATCGTTAAAATTTACGTGTAATAAATCAATAGGAATATGTTTATCTGTGTTGGCGGTATTCTCAGTTTTGCGCGCAAAACGATATTGCGAAGGTAAATTATTGATATCAGTAACTATAGGGAAATATGATTGAACTTCTGAATTTATACATAAATGACACATCCCACCTTATCTCGGTAAACCAGGTCATTGATCGTCGACATACCTGGTATGATTTAACGATCCTATCCATCTTCGGTTGTCTGATATAGATCGCTCCTGAGCGTTAAGACCACCAATTATTACATCTCTTGATATTTTTATTTTGTTGGCCTTAGTTTTTAAGTATTTTATATCTGGTACCTACTTGACTAAAGATGCCTTAAATAAATTATTTATTTATTGAAGTATCTGAATCTACCAGTATACCTTATTAAATCAGACATTGCCCTCATCGGTATTGACCAATCTAGTAACACTTCTGGGTGCCAATATCGTCCACCAACCAATTCAATATTGGGAACCAATAACCCGAAAATTATGCAAATTTATACCTATCTAGAAATCAAACCCACTCCTCCCAAGCTATCTGCTTGTGAATAACACCCTGGATTTAAACTAAAACACGGTGTGAAAAGACATAAGTAGATACGTCAAAATATGAAAAATCTTCCAGTTGGTAAATGTTTCCAACGGGCTGGTTTATAAAATTATATATTTTTCTATTTATAAAATGATATTTAGACTAACTGAGCGAGCTTCGAGCCTACTTACTTTTATAACATCATTGCGCGAACGTGACTAACTGGTATCATCGAAGCTTTTGATACCAGTGTTGTACAATTGTTTTCACCAATATTCCTTGGGTTTTGTTACCCTTGCTAATGTCAAAGTGCCACAAATCACTTAAAACTCTACTATTGTCCGGTATTATTTATTTAAAGGATATCTATATGCTACACGTCATATCAGCAGCTTTACCTGTCCACAGCTAGACAAGACCCTTAATGGGGCTTATCATTGCCAAACATAATCCCTTACCAAAATAATACATTCAATGCATAATCCATTATAATAAATCAAACACAATATGTAATCAAATCATTAATCGATCATCCAGTCTTTGCCCTCGTAGTACTTAACAGTAGCCACGTCGACAGTCGCGATGGAGCCCGTCCTGCTTGCACCCTTGCACCGCCAACACCTGATGAGGGGTTGGATGAACTCCTTCCAGGTCTTAGCGAATATCTGGATGAGGCTGATCATGGACAGGCCTAGGAGGAAACCCTGGAAAATATAGGCAACTGGAAATTTTGGTTTTGTAGATCTTTTATTGCGGAGTAATTTGGTTTGGTAGAGAAAGCGAGTAAGAAAAATATTTTAAGATTTATAAAAATTAAAATTTGGAGACTGAGTTGATCTTTTTCTATTTTGATAAGCCCATCCTTTAGCTCTCCTGTTTCGCTCACATCGCTGACAAACTGGAACTAAATCCTTCGCCGCGTCTGACTGTCTGTGTGTCTGTCTGAACGCGACAAACAAACAAACTGTCATACGGTTTTCATTTCACCAATGACAAAGTTTCCTTTCTGAAGGTTTAAAGGTACTTTAATTCAATAATTAATTGTAATTATTAATTATAATTAAGAAAATAATAATAATAATATAATTCAATAATGTTGAAGACCTACGGCGCGGTGGGCGAAGCTCCGCCAGCGACGCAGGAGGTTGCAGAATCAATTCTCGCCTCGAGACAAATGTTTGTACAACAATCTGCAGATGTTTGTTCAAGGTGTTCTGGTTGTTTTCTATGTATGTAACTAAACATTTCTATCTATGTCTACGTTTGTGTGAATAGACTAATATACGACGCCGAGGGCGCAGTGAAACTTTTGTGATAGGGAAATATTCCTCTCAAAAAGATATATTGAACAGCTCTGCTGCCCGTGCCAGTGAAGATCAAAATCAAAATCAGAAGCTGGAGTGAGTTCCTAGTTAAAGCATAATGTTAAAAACTATCGGTTTTTTGTTGATTCCTATCGTTTTATTTAGACGAGTTATTATGGAGAAAATTTTAAGTAGAACAATTAGTTTTAATTGGATATGTTTCAGTTGACTTACCTGTAGATTGTTTGCAACAGTCTACAGTTATCTCAAATGTGTCAATTGTAAATTCAAGTTCTTATTTGGTTATTTCTTTTTATTTTCCTGTAATAAATAAAGGTTCTATCTAACCTTTTTAAAAAATTGAATTTTTATTTAAAGTTAACCAGAAAAATATGCGTATGGAATACTTTCCACCCAATTTTCGGTAACACTGAATCTAGTCTAGAAAAATTACAAAGGCTATTTTCAGTTTTCAGAGATAGTAAAAGCTACTGGCAGAAAGCTGCAGCCCAGATGATTCTAGATACAAAAATATCGTGACCTGGCCGTGACGCGGACTCGTAAATAGTCCGAGTCAACGCATCTAAAGGATGTGGAATTCCACTGAAATAGATATGTGTCCATAAGGAAACAAGACACTGTTGGAAAGTGGCCAACTATTATAGCGTAATCAATGGATTTGGTGTTACTGTTCGAGCTTTTATGTATTCTGTGTCGGGATGGAATGTTAAAATTTTAGAAAAGATGTTTTTTTAAAACTATATCGTAACTTTTACAAAATGAATTTACAGGCTAGCTATTTCAGATTGGTAGGAGTGGATGGTTAGATCTGAGAAAAGTCTAGAAACCTACTCCTATTTTCTCATAAATTTACATTAATGCGAAAATAAAACTCCTAAGATTTATCAAAATCAGCCCATACTTGACGGAGAGATCGAGGAAAATACATTAAAAAAATATATATACCTAATAACCATTTTAATTAATTACTTAATCATCACATCAATATTAAATAAGCGTACAGTGTCGCCGTTAAATTATGTTCTAGGATGCGGCTTCATTTACGGTGCACAGTGGACAACTTTAGTTAGGTACCTACGCTTTCAAAAGAGTGCAGGACTTTTCTATTCAAAACTGCTACCAACTTCAAAACAACACAATAACATAAAGCTCCTTCTTAAAGATTATATGAATAGGTACAGTAATGTATGACGGACAAGTTAATTATGTACTTACGATGCTCCCTCCCAGGTCTGAGATGAACAGGTTCCAGTCGTAAGTGTACGCCTCTTCGTACACCGACACCATCATGCTGTTGAAGTATATGAAGATCTGGAGATTTGAAAGACTTGTAATAGATTTTCTTTCAAAATAAGATGAGATGACTATCGCGTGTTCTGGCATCTATTTTTGTTTATTTTCTAATTAATTGACATTAACAAAATTTAATTAAACTAATCAAAACAAAAGCAAAGAAGTTTTTTTAAAGTTTTTTAGTTTTTTTTTTAAAGAAGTTTTCGGGATAGAATTGGACCAAATCTAGGCTTAGAAACTCACTCTATTTTTAAGAGATAAAAATACAGACATTGAGTGTGTTTGTAAACTTTGTGATAGTGGAGTGATAGATAGAACACTGATAGTTGCGAGGGTAAACGAAAAATTACCTGCGTCTGCAAATTGTTCCTGGTTTGGTCCATCCGCCACATGTTCTGGAAGTGGTCCCAGAAGAAGAGGATCTGTCTGTTCGTCACGAAGGAGTTGTACATGTAGGACTTGCAGAAACGAGGGCAGAAGCAGAGCTGGGGAGCTTGGTACATGCTGACACAAAGATTATTATTAGTTAAAATGTGGTATAAGGTTGTTATATGCTCATTTTATACTTTTTTCTATAGTGCAATTACTGGTGGAAGAGTTTGTGGAATAAGGATATCTGCTCTGAGCTCTCAGGTAAGTTTCTCAAGGTCAAATGTCATCTTTGCTTATGGAACCTGTGCTATCACGTACGTATACGAAGCCTCAACTCTTTTAATGAAGGTTTAATTGAAAGCGCTGAATTACTAAAACTTTTTACTTAACACTACCAAAAATATGCTTGTACTATCCACTTAGCGCATTCGATTTGAAAGGCGCTGAAGTTAGCTACATGTTTAAATAATGTTGTACTGACTTCATATAGGAGGAGATGAGGGTCCTCATGGCGGTGTAGTTGGCGCAGCGCGGCAGGCTGCTAGTCATCCAGGGTCCGGAGCAGCCGGCCAGCTCGCCGACTGCGTCCCACACACACTGAGCTGTGCACTGCAATACATGTTTGCAATGCATGTGGATTTCTAAGCTAGATGGAGAGTCCAGCATGTATTTATCTATACTAATATTGTAATGAAATTTGAATTGTTTATTTTTGTAAATGGAAAAGGCCCCGGATCTTCTGGAGTGATTTGAAAAGTTCTTTCACCATTAGAATCCATCATCAACAGGGAAATCAAAAAAATAGGGTTCCAAATGAAAACTTCAAAAATAACCCCAAAATTTGTAAAAATGTATAATTTTTGAAATTTTTGTTAAACACCACTATGCCGGGGCTATTTTTTTTATTTTGCTCGAATAAACGATAATATAGTTAAATATTTACGCACGCGATTAGCGCTATAGCTGCTCTCAAAGCTACAAGGATCATTGTCCCTGCTGATCTTCTGGTACTCGTCCACCGTCAGCTTCAAGGACATGGTCTCTCCCACGCTGATGGAATGGAACTGCACCAGGCCACCGTTGTATACCTCCACTTCTGAAATATTAGATTTCCGGGTGCAGTTTTGTTTTGTAACCACATTAGAACGAATATTTGGAATTGAAACTATTATTGCTAACTGACGACAAACTACAGGTAGATCAATTGATCCACATCAATACCAGTCTGAAGGGTTCCCAAGACACTGGCTGCATTGCCACCGGCCACCGGGTTTAGTACAGTTACTGGAATATAATATCAACTTAAATACTTATTCTAAACATTGTTGCAATAAAACCGTGGTCGGGGTTCTCATTCTTATGCGGAATTAAACTTAGTTTATTACAAAACATCAGCCAATAAAAAATACAAATGATATTCAACATGGTATTTGTGAATACGGCCCTCGTGTTACTGTAGTCGGTTTTAGTTTAGCTATTCCTATAAGGGTGCTACTTTGTATGTTCATCTTATTTATAAAGATACTCGTTTCTAATTTTGTAAGAGGTAGATCAACATGATGAAAGAAAATTATGAGACATTTACACACACATTTTTTTCTCTTTGATAACTTTACTTTGATTTTATTTTACCAGTAAAAGGTTCCCTGGTGTAGTGCACGTAAACCTGGTACCCCGGCGGGTTGACTCCACTGGCCGTCTCCAAATCTTCCTCTGTGTGCTTCAGAGTCACGGAGTAACCTCGCGTCAAGCTCGCCTGGTCACCTTCGACTTTCGGAATCATGGTGTAACAGCGGCCGTAGAGGAAACCTATTGTTTCCTTTATCTCTACATCTGAAAACAGAACTCGAAATGGTCTATCTACCTGATGATCGAGTCATTGAAAAAGTTGAGCGAGTCGTTGGTGATTGCAGATTTGTACCTTGTAAAATCTAGGATCGCTCGCTTTGACTCCCTAATATGAGTTGATTCCAAAATAGCAGACACTTTTTCATCAGAATACTTAGAATACCTACTAATCCTAGTGTGAGAGCTAGCGCTATTTATAAATTGTAAAAAAACAATATTTACTAAACTCTGTAAACTAATATTTAGTTATAAATATCTTATTACCTAAACTGAACTTACTTATTACTGTTTATGTTTTACCTACCAGCAATTTGTAATATGTATCCCCTAATTTGTTCGACGTTACAATTTTATGTTTTCGTTATTTGCATGCTTAAAAATGGCGCGTTCAGACACTAGTACAGATATTCCTTACTATCAGGGGATCCATCTAGCCCGTACTGCACGAAGAAATCATCAGCAGTGAAGGTGATGTCCTCCCAGAGCTCGTCCAAACTGATCGAGTAGTTGTACAGAGCCCAGGCTGATGTATACCGGGGGTGCAAGTATAGGTTGTATTCCTAGGGGGTAATGTAGAATTTTGAATTAAATAATCAGCTGTTAGAATAATCATTAATTGTTTCTATAGACGATGATTACACTCTTACATCGCATACTAAATCTGATTGTTAGCAACTCACGTTAATTAAGTGAGCAAAATCAAGTTACTTTAACACGCAAGGACTAATTTGCAAATGATAGATAGATAGATAAAAAAATTATTTGTTATTACAGAAACACATACAATTTACATTAATATACAATTTGAAACATAGGCACAACAGATTTAAATAATCACCCAAACATTTACAAAGGCAAGTAATTGTACAAATGATTTTATATTTTTGCTAATTTTAATAAACTTCACTAAAGAGCTACGGCCTCAATTGTCATATTATGTGCCATAAAACATTGTTGTTTTCTTAAGATGGCAATTTACCAAACAACGCTTGCGCGTTGATGTCTTTTGTACGAATACCTATCCTTGATACCATGTAGGGTAATAAATAAATCCAGCTACACTAATAGTGGTAGGTTAACTAAACGTGCGGAGTAGAAGCCAAAAACAGTACCAATTTATAGGATGAACATGTCAAGCAACAATTTCAGACCATCTGTAGTCGACTTTTATTTTTTATAACAGCTATCTCTAGCTAGAATCTACTTTATTCTAATAGTCTGTAGTCAGCTCAAATATTGTAACAGCTAGTTCTTTTATTAAAAAAAAATATCACACTATGAAATATGCATTGCATAGCGACAAATTATCTAATTATTCATAATGCTGCTAATATACATAATCTAATTATAATTAATGCTGCCCTGCTATGAATTGCTCCAGCTAAGTTGTAGTAAGCCCCTGATTTTTCACAATAGCAACAAAAAAACCTACCAGCATCTTGTTAAACTTGTAGGCGGGCTCCCGACAGAAGGTGACGCTTGGATAGGTGATGGTCTTGTTGAAATCAAAGTGAGTGTAGGTGGCCACCGGAATGTCAACCAGCTTCTTGATGCATGTGGAAATCTGAGGAAAAGCAGATGTTATCGGAAGCAACAGTTAGTGGTGTCTTGCACCTCAGTTGTATAACAGAGACTCCCTGAAAAATGTAGTGTGAATAAAGTACGTAGCAACATTATAACTTCACCTCTTCCCGTCTTCAATGGAGTTAAGTGTATGAGCCCATTTTTCAGAAGCGTACTACCTGGTCTGTGATACTACTAGGAAACAGTCAACAGAATTGTCCACACTACCCAAAATACATTTTTGGGTAGTGTTGATAATTATGTTCAGCCGGGAGACAATTCTAAATCTATCTAACAATGTCTATTTTGTTCAACAAAACCGGGCGGTTCTTCCCAAATATCGCCAATCAATGGCGCGAATAATGGTTGTATGTTGGACTTGAAGTTTAATTGAAAAGGTGCCTACCTGTTGAACCACGACACAGAAGCAGACCAGTATGATGATAGTTTGCAGCAGTTTGACACCTTTGAAGCAGCTGAAGAACCTTTTCTTGATCCAGCCGATCTTCTTCTCCTTTACATCATTCTACAATGAATCGAGTGGTCTAACATTTCAAATTGCTCAGAATTTTTACAGGTACCCATATACATTGATATTAATTCATATTGATTTATGTATTACCACATTGATATCAATATATATTTGTTAAACACAAGCTCTGTTTAGCTTGGAGCAAGGTGGAGGATGCTGTGTGGGTTGTCCAGCATTATTTTTTATTTATTTATTACGTAAAGCTGTGATTTATGATTAACAAAAAATACAATATTGGGCATCATAGATGGGTAACTACTTACCAAATCTGCAGCAACAGCCATTGTGACCGCCAAAACTATGTAACTGTCATACTGTAGTGGTCGTCTAGCTTGCTTACCAGCCGTACAAAGATTGAAGCAGGTATACCAAAGGTATCATAAACATCTGATACCACGAAATTAGACATTATCTGATTTATTGACGGGCACTTGGCTAGTCAGGGCACGCTTAGAAGGCCGATTAGTCGATAGGAACAGGCCTATGGATTGTTGACAATAAATTACGAAACTATTGAGCAAATTGATATGGAACTTTGCTAATATATATTATTTTATTTATTGATAATCGGTCGGTCCAGTGCCTCCGTCAGTTATCTTTTAATCTTCTCAACGAATGTTTACGGCAAGACAATTTAATACCAGGAGATCCTGCGATACGATTTTCTGAGTTTGAATATTTTCCTTTGTATCCTAGAAAGCGCGTGTGAAGCAGTGGGCATAAACAAACTGGTTTTAGCCAGTACGATGTCGTGGGTTAATTATTTACGAGAATAGAACCTAGGTTCGACTTTTAGTGTAATTATTTTTTTACTCATTTTGGCATAGGTAAGCAAAATGTTTAATATGTATAAATTTTTCTTCCATACAAATAAATTCCCAGTAAGTACTCTGTTCTAGGCAAATTCGATGTGAAAAGTTTGTTAAACAACAACAATGGTGTAAAACATTAGGTACACTACACGTTTATCAACAGATTTATTTGGTAGCAATACTTACTGAGGAAAAGGTGTCATATTTATTTATTTTCTTATTTATTTATAACATATTATATAATGTAAATTTTGTTCAAAATTCAAAGGCGACTAACAAAGTGAATTTTGGGCTAAGCTGTTTGTTTACATTTCATGCCAAATTTGGCTATCGTGTAAATACTAAACATAAACACTACGACGACGACGACAGCGACAGTTTGAACAATTTTATTAACAAATTGCAGTCACTTATCTCAAGTGGCGGGAACATCAAACACCCGGCAGCTAATAAAGTTACGCTCGTAAATCTTGCAAGCCTTGTAAAGATATTCATCATTCATCACAGTCCATGAGGAATATTTCTGGTAAAATATAAATTTGATAAGATTTCCACAAGAACGACTCCACGAACTCATTTTCTACGATACAATTAGTAGGTACTTACATTTTTCCTAGCTTTGTTGTGAACGAAATCATTTTGGAACTATTATTTGAAAATCAAAGTACACCTACCCATAGGTACACATACCTACTTATTTAAAAATAGTAATTCGTAGCCCTGGTAGAACAACTTTTAACAACTGAGTGAGACCTCTATCGATTGTTTAGAAACTTGTAGTTCTTCAAACAGTAGCTAGATGGCACTGCTTGTAACCAACGTGTCGATACAGCGACCTATTAAATATTTACTATTCTGTGACAGCGAAAGTGGGGTACATAAATAAAACAAGCATCTGCTTATAGCATTTTAATTATGATTATTTACAACTTACAGCTAATTTATGACTAAGTTAGCTTATACACAATATCACTTTTAAGGCACATACTCGTACATACGGTAAGTACAGTCATCAGTAAAAGTTAACTCACAATAAATAAAGCGGTAACAAAACGTTACAAAGCTCGACTTTCAAACTTATGGCTTGTTGGTACAATAAATATATATCTAAAAGCCAAAACACGAGAATGCTGTCGCGAAACTGCCGTTCACAAAATCTCCCTAATTATTAAAAAACAAACTACGTATCGCTCACAAAAAAATCTTTCAAGCTCACTCGTTAAAACTTTTACATTCATTTGAGTTCTAACCAAAACTTAATTCTGACTTTATGTCACAGAGACAAGCATACGAATTAATTAGATTCCTTTGGATGTCAGTTTTGACAAAAATAAGCACATTTGGTGAAGAAAATTTATGCGTTTCTTGAATTGATTGATACCTACATATTCCAAAAGCAAGTTACTACCAATAGTTTGTATGTTGTTGAAGACATTCAATTTAGTACTCCACACGAAACTAACCAGCTTATCAAGAACACCAAAGCAAAAGACAGGGGTCCGGCTACCACAGCCTTGCCTGTTGTACTACTTGTCGAGTTAGCCTTCAAGAACTTATCCAAGATATCAGTCCTAGGAGTAATATCACACGCTGTGTGGCTGATGGCATCCACCACAGGAGCGGAGAACACCCTGAAGTTTACATCGTTAATGTCCCACTTCCCATACATCCAAATCGGCATACGATTCGACAGGATCCAAAGGTTATCGTCGTAGTCTACTTTAATGTCTGTGGGATAGATCATAGTGTTTTCGTTCATATATATTCTGCCTTGATTCTTCATCGTGTATTCTTTGTTTGAAGTCTTCCAGCAGGCTACAGCGTTTAGGTTCACCAGGGAGTAAAATAAGACCCCAGTCTTTGGATCTACGAAGGACACACTGGATTGAGCGTTAGGGCCGCGATCTCCAAGGTTCTTGAACGCATCGAAGTTATCGTTGGCCACCGTTTCATTCCTCAAATACTCAGTCGAGACTGAGAACTCTTTGAAACTGGCCATCGGGTGGAAGTAAAGCGTGGATAAATTATTAGCATTTGGAGCCGCTAAGCCAATCCCGAAGATGGCATCCTCCCACGTAAAGTTCAGACCTTTGACATTGAAGTCGCAAGCTAGAGGGTCTTGGTGGAAATAATGGTGCTTGATTCTCCAGGACTCGTTCTTCTCCCAGGAATAGACAACCAGACCTGCTTTGCCAACATCTGCAGCATAGGCATAGGTCTTTTCGCAATCCGCGTCTTCGACGGCGATGTTGGCAAATCCTGAGTCTTCTTTCACCTGATCTACAGGGAAAGTGTATCTTCGTATCAGATTATCAGTTTTCAAGTTGTAAATGATGATGGAAGGTGGGTATTTCTTCGTTAGTGTATCGTTTCCTTCAGCGTTGTTTATTTTCCCGTTATCGAGGACCCAGAGTCTGCCACATCGATCGGCTCTCACCCTGAAGGGAGAGACGATTTCTGGCGGAGAGTCTCCAATAGCGATGTGAGCCGCCCAGCTCGGGTAGGGGATCAGGATCGGTGATGTTGTAGAGTTATCTGAAAGGAGAAATATCATGAGACAGAGAATCGAGGTCACGAAATGACTTGTTATTGCAGTGGTTATGAGAGTTGATAAGTCAGTAATAAGTTCATAGCATGATTCCCAAGCTCGTCATGTTTATTTTTGAATATGATGTATCTAGGTATGTGAGCTTCTTGGTTTTCCTAATGACAAATAAATGGGTAAATGTTTGAGACTCGAGTAGGTAAATATTGTTTAGCTTAGGTAAACCAGTAATTAGGTTAAGTTTGAAAGTTAAGTAAACTTCAATATACATACCTACGTAAACCGAAAGTTTGTCAAAGTCAAGGTCAATCACCCATTCTATAAAATATTTGGAAATAAAATCATATGCAGTTGTTTTTCTTTGTTACTGATAAAATATTACATAAAAATTGTAGTTAAATGCCTACTGGGTGTGATTTTGTGAGAGCCTTACAAGTTTTGAGAATGCCCCATCTACACGTACCAAACCTAGTTTTTCCAAACAACAATAATTCGGAAATATTCTGTATCATCGCATCTCACCAGCGCAGCATGCGATAACAACCAGCGCACTTTCACTCCACACCGCTGATATCCGTCATCGTTTGCCAATACGTTTCTCCTAATGTCAACATTAAGAATTTCAGACGTAATGATGCAGTATGTAACTTATGCCTTTAGTAAACTTATCTTGTTATGATTACGAAACTGTCTTTATAGGTAGAAGGAATAGAGCTCTACGGTAGGTCAGTAAAAAGCAGTGCGTGACACGCATGAATACATTTTTGATGGAGAATAGAAACGAATTTTCGATCATCATCATCATTCTTCATCAGCCCATGTTAATCCACTGCTGGACATAGGCCTCCCCTAATGAGTGCCGCAGCACCCTGTCTTTAGCTTATCGCATCCAGCATGGGCAAGGAGTTACAATAGAACGCTCCCTTAAAAATTTTGCATGCTTTTTTTATAGATTAAAAATCACTATAGTGTGTGTAGTGAGCATTAAAGGAAACATTGAATTCTATGTAAAAAGGGTTAGTTTTTGCGTGAAAGAGTAAACATCCATCCATACTTTTATAATAACCTTTTCATCTATTTATTTTCATGTTTAATTTCTAAATCTGTACAGGAGACCGAGACCTATCTATGGAAACTGATCTCGAAACCCTAAAAACAACCACCGCCCTAACTACCTAGTCCTATTTTATGTTTATCCACGTTTTGTTTTTGGGAGTCTAGTCTACACACAAATGTCAGTAACACAGTGCGACGGGTTGGTTCGGTTGGTTTGGTTGTTAGACAATACACATGTGTATAATCATACCGACAGTCAACCGTGTTTTGTCTACATGTCAAACAACGGCCTAGACTCCATTATACTCATTATTTTAGAGACCCAATAAATAAACATCGGTTGCCCACCTTTCAAGTTTATATAGTTGAGAGACGAAGGCACTCCTGTCTTCCACCTAGGCACGGTCACAAACAGCCTGTCCCCGTAGACCTCCAGACCCATAGGCATGTTGTTCTCCGGGATATATCTCTTGGTGTCCAGCGCTTCCTGCCGAGCCTCAGGAGTCTCGAACTGGTAGTCTAGGACCTTCCACTCGTACATCACGTGCAGCTGGTCCATGCAGGTGGTCGCGTAGATTAGTTGCAGGAACGTGAGGGTCTTTAGAGCCCTCATTTTGAGCTGGAAAGAACCAATTGTAATGTTAGCGATAGGAATTAAGAACCTACGTATTTTGTTGCTTACAACATCTGGTATATCAATTATACAACCCAGAACAAAAGTTCTACTTAGCTTAGAGCTAGATGAGGCAATGTGAATAGTTCATCAATATTATTTAATATTGATACGAGTATGTTAAAGAATGTAAAATTTTTGCGAAGCACCCTTTTTACGCGGTGACGATTTAAGAATAATATCCGTAATTAAGTTAAACCAAAACTTTGGAATACCTACTCTCGATATCGGAGTGTTATAGGTAGATGATACAGGGTTATAGGTAGATGATCAATAACCTGTTAAAGGAGACTTGGTTAAATCAAGACGAACAACCTACGTCCTTATTATTTTTAAAGAGTTCTTATTTGAGATATAAGGTCAGGGGAGCAAGCAAATGTTTATATTTTGGTTGAGAATAATATTTTTTAATTGCAAAGTTCAACGGAATGCTATCGCACGCAAGCGATCGTGGGAAATTTGGGAATTCAGTCCTTCGAACCGTTACCAAGTTATCAGAATTGCCACAATTCTCGGCGCATGCGTGAATCATTTTAAAAGTGTGGTTTTCCTTTATTGTACGTATAAGTACTCTTCCAAGGACTGCGCGCCTTTTTATTTTGATTTGTATTTTGCGAAGGAAAATTACCGCAAGAAACTAAAAGACGACGCGATTGTCTTCTATTGATTTTGAAATGGATGATTTTTAACGTGTAAAACTCTTCAAACAAACCATATTTAAGTATTATGCATTAATTACAGCTATTCATTTACAAATAGGTTATACAGTAACAGGTTGTATAATAACAGAAACCGATTATGCGTAGGCGTCTGTGTAAAATTCCTAAGATAGTGTGCCTGTGTTGCAATGTCAAACTTAACACAACATATTACCTAAGGAAACACGATCTAATGATTCTACCCACTTATTGTGAAAACTTTTGGCGAACACTTGTGTCCTTATTTATTGTTTTCTGTCTCAATGCAGTTATTTAAAACGTCGAACAATGGCTTGCAGAGCTATTAATAGAGTTATCAAGGTTTAAAGGTCTTAAGAATGAATGAATCAATTGTTATTAATCAGTTTGCACCAAGATAATAGATAGGTACCTATATATTTTAGGGTAGGTAGATGTTGAAATTCATGAGATGAAAGGAACCTGTTACTGTTAGTGAACAATGCATCCTTGCAGTTTTGGATTACTGGGACTTCTTACTTTCATGTTTAATTTAAAGGTAGGTCGCCTGAATCTTTTACTATTACTTATATTATAACTACATATTTTCATTGACAGCATATAATACTTAATGAAGGGAACAAATTGAGAAGGCAAAGAAATGATACTAAAGTTAGTTTTTTTTTTTTCTTTATCTCTTATAATTCGTTAAGTATAAAACTTTTTTAACTATCATGATTATTAATTAATTATAAACAATGAGGTTATTTGGGACTGTGTAAATATTAAGTTATAAGTCCGGTATCACAAATTCATTATGATCTATGAATGATGAAATGTACATATAAATTTTCTTCATAAAATACTCTATTTATGTTAGGATATTCAATTCACGTCTTAATTGGCAATACACGAAGTATGTAGGTAGGTATTACTAACTTTGAAACTTTGTACCTTGGAACGGTAAGTTGGTAACTTACCGTTTCAAGGAACTCGTTTCTCATAATAGTCATTCGGGGTATGTGCACGGTGGGTAAAATATCGCATTGCGTATTTCGTTGACGCTCTAAAACAAACCATTATAATTATTTGTGCCAAAACTAATTATTACCATAACACCAGACTCCATAACTAATTTAAACCATAAGGTAAATAGGAATCGGAGGCATGAAATCACTCGGTCACAGTCTGGTTAATGTTAGCGATATGGTTAGACTTGCATTTTACCACATTACCTACTAAATTAATAAGCTACGTTATATTTAGATCTTCTAATCTAAATGCTTCTTAAACCAAGATGGTTAACCATTAATTTAACTAACTACTGGTTATGGAATCTGTAGAAATATCGACAGATTGCACACATTGTCTTTTGCCCGGCAGGACTTGAAAAAATTGCATTTTTTCTACATGTTCAAATGCGTGGACTTGTGAAAAATTCAAATATCAAAGAAAATTAGAGAAAAGTTTTAATAATTCATTTTATTCATACGCATTTCATGTCTTTTTGATAGCTCTAGTGACAAACAGTCATCCCATGACCTAATGCTTTACTTCTTTCACAGGCGTGTATCAAACAAGCGTCTGTTTCGAAAAGTCGAATATTAAATACTTGAAAACAACTGTGGTAAATCATAATTTTTGTTTTATTTGCTACTGATTGCGGCTCAAAGGATTGCGGCAACACAAGCTTATTTAACAAGTAAAACAGACGAGTTACTGTATTAAATTATTATGTTTTTATTCTATTTGCTTTTTCTTAATCAAGAATCTTATTAATGTAAACAATGTTACGTGATATGTGAGCTCGATAAATATCGATGCTTATATGGCCTAGATTCAACAGATTCGCATAACGCATTAATAAGAAACGAATTTTTTGACACAGTATTTGGAGTGTTTAATAAACTAAAAACCGATAGCGATATATAAACTTTGATAGCGCAGTTTTATTAATAATTACATAGACTAAATATTGCTGAAACGACGAAATAAAACTAAGAACGGGAAAATATCTACCATATCCAACAAGAAATATGTATGAACATGTAATTGCAATGAAAACAAAACCAACCTCGCTAGAGCATTTTAACCTACATGATTTGTTCTGCATAATCAGAGAGCTATTAAGTCTGAAAAGGCCTCCGTCGTTTAAAATAAGAGGTGACGGAAGTATACCCCAAGGCCACCGCCGGAATCTGGTCAGCCTCGCACACAGGAAGTTGAACACGTCTTTCTCCTGGCCATGAGGAAAAGCTACCTTGACTGAGAGCTTATTGGGAAGTTGATCGATGAGTTATTGCTTATTACTTACTCGCTTTTGATTGTGCGCTGTTAAAATATCATACTAGTGTGATTTTGTGCTTCAAAAATCTTTTTACTTTCTGACCCGATCGATTTTTATGAAGTCAATCAATTATTCAATGTAATCTTGTAACTACCTATATTCTACTTAAAAAAACTCTATTTACTGAGAGGTTAGAGATGGGTGAATATGAAAGTTTTCTGCATTATTTATTTTGTATTTTTAAAACAGGATGGTAAGCCAAAGGTACTGATGTGATATGAACCGAAGGAGTTCGCAAAATGTGACCAAGAAACTAGATATCTAGACAAAACACACTCGTCATCTAGAGGTACATACCTAATGGAATAAATATCTACTCGGAAACCTTTCCCATGAATTGACGCAAAACAAAGCATTGCAAAAAATAAAATGAATGTAGTATTTTAATGTAGGTACTTAGGTAGTTAGTTATTATAGGTTGCGCTTTTCCTTGTATTTGTAAATTACAATTAAAATTAACAACTCATTTAATCACTTTATTGAAGTAAAGGTCAAGTAGAGACTTATATTATCATAAACTTCAGCATTATAGAATTTTTGCAGTTATTCCAGTTATTAACGAACCCAAATTATGACTTGCTTAATATTGATTCCCTATCCAGAAAATAAACCGGATGCTAATGTATGTTTGTGAAATTAGGATTATTTTAGCAACTCTATCAAGTTGACATGACTGACATTTTTATCGGTAGCCTTGAAAACAAATCCGAACTCCCATTTTTATCTGTTTTGTTTGGGTTTTTGTAGTTAGGTATAAACAACATAAAAAGTAAACGCAATTTGATTTCACTTTATTTTATTATATTTAAAAGCCAATACTAGTAAGAGCAGCGTATCACCAATACATTGCGAGTTCACCACAATGACACATGACAATGACCGATGACGAAAGAAAATGACCTAAACCTTTAATTGGTAATAAGTTACAGTAGGTACGTAGGTACGTAGGTACCTACTCTAACTTATTACCAATTAAAGGTTTAGGTAATTTTCTTGTACTCTTGTACTGTTCTTACCTTTTACTAAGATTTTATAGTGTCTAGATTTAATTTTTGAAGATTTTGTTGAAATAATAACATACATTTAACAAAATCTGTTGATCTGTATGTTTTATGTGTATGTGCTGCTCTGTACAGTATTTTTTGGGATGCAACTTTTTGTAAACAATTTTTTACGTGTGTTGTACGATTACTCAAGTATTATTTGTGTAGGAAGTGCACATCCAAATACAATGCAAGTATAGGTACAAGCAAGTTGAGAGCCAGGCCAGGACTCGCAGATTTCAAGCCGGGTCAATTTCGATGGATGATTTGAGGTTTTGATATTAAATCTGTATATTCAGTACCATAACGGGTAAGATTTGTACCACAGGCTTCCAGTATGACTTGATGGCAAATGAGCTTATTTAGTAAGCTCAAATAAAAAGAAATGTTATTGATTTTTATTTGCTGTCTAAATGACGAGAGACTGACGACTTGACCAGCTTAAAGTTGGACACCTATTTTAAAATACCTTCATATCCAAATTATAAACGAAGACAATAGCTACTAGCTCCACAATACCGATGATCTAACAGCATAACTGGAAATGACATGTAGCCAATCATTAAAATTCAACTCAAATGGCGTTCACGCATCATTCCATTGTATTCAAAATCTATCAATAACAAACCCTACTGCAATGGTTTAGGAGTTGAAATTGAGTGAAGTAGATTTTGCAGAAATTGCTAAGTTTACGAGTTACGCCTGAATTCCGAATTAATACATTAGTATTACCTCTCGGAACTGATAAGGAAATTCGAGGTCTATTTCAAAACTAAAGTTAAGCTAAATCAAACATTAAGTTAGGCCTTCAACGCAACGCTGCCCATGTATTGCAAGGAGTGGCTCTACGCATAGGCGTGTTTAAGATTCCTTATAAATCTACTTTTGGTTAGTGTAGGTTCCTTCACAGAGTAGACTGTCTACTTAATACCTAACCACGTAATAAAATCGAAAACTAAACTCTAGATTGGGTTCTTTAATAAATACATCAGTAATTTCAATGTTAAGCACTTTAATAATGGTGTACCTTTCAAGTAAAAAATAAAATTTAACCAATTTATTGATTTTGCGAACTAATCAACATTACTGATTCGCTACACTTACATGTTCTTTAAAAATTCAGTGTAGTTACTTAATTTACTAGTGAATGACGAATAGCTGTTTATATAACACTAGCGGTCCGCCCCGGCTTCGCACGGGTATTTAACAAAAAATTCTATTTTCATGTGGAACCCTAATTTTTTTGAAAATCACGGAAAATTTAAGATTCCAATGGTGAAAGAATTTTTTAAATCGGTCAAGTAGTTTCGGAGCCTATTCAATTCAAACAAACAAACAAACAATCAAGCCTTTCCTCTTTATAATATTAGTATAGAAAACTCCAGGGTTAATTGATTAGAGATAGATTTACAAAAATTAAAATTACAAATTTTAAAAATATAACTAGTTAATATATGTCGGAAACTACAAAAATGTCCGAAAATCAGAGCCCATTAAACAAAGAACTCCAAGGGTACCAGAGGTCACAGAATGTTGGTAACTGGAGGTCAAATGAGCTGAATGAAAAGGCTTTGATTCAACCATTATAAATAACAATTAAACTGACCACAGAATACCTTCACAGTACGCTAGGTCATTAAACAAGTTTATATATAATTGATATTTTATAGAGGTTATGTTTGTAGGTAAATAATAAATAAATGAATAATGCTAGACAATACACACAGCATCATCTAGTCTAGACCCAAGCTTACCAAGGTTATGGGTGGTATGTACTAGATGACTGATAGATATACTTAATACAATATATTACTTAATAGATAGATATTTTTTATAATTCATAGAAAACAAGCAACATACTCTAACAAATATCTGCAGAACGTACAAACATTTGTCCCGAGGCGGTAAAATAAACCTCTTCTGTCGCAGGCAGACCTTCGCCCACTGCGCCTCAGAGGTCGTTAAAGTAAATAATCTCTGGAATTACTAATCCGTTTTTGAAGATCATTCAATTCAAACACTTATGTAGTACTACTACTATTTTTATTTCTTTCTGAACAGTTTTTCTTTGTGTGGTACAATAAAAACACTTTATTACCTATATATCTATCTACCTTACTCCTGAATCACTTAGATTAGTCTATTTGTATAGTATGCATTAGGGGAGGCCTTTGTCTAGCAGTGGACTAACATATGCTGCTGATGATGATAATTTTATGTAAGCAAAGCCACGAGTTGAAACAAGCAATGTACATTAAATTAAACTAAAGTTTACTGCAGGCATGCAAATAATTTAAAATATTGTTAAGAAGGAAGTTGGGTATTTACATATCATAATAACCCTCATGTAGGCACTAACTCTGGTCCGCTAACTTAAAACAGCTGCTAAGAAGGAAGTTTTATTTCTCAATCTGACATAAATAATCTGCGAATATAAGCTCTTCATATTATGAAGAGCTTATATTCGCAGATTATTTTGAATAAGAGGTTAGTGCCTATTGGCATTGGTATGGTCAATACCAAAAATAATAAAACTAACTTTGAATAGGTGTAGAATCATTTTATTAAGGTAAATAAAATACTGCTCAAATTTGATATTGTGAGAACTAGATGCCTGACCTCTCAAGATATTATTTTTAGTTTTAAGCTACTACTACCTACTGTTTGTGAGTTTGTGCAAACCAAGCCAATGTTCCCGCAGGAACTGATGAACCGATTTTGATACATTTTCAATATGTTAAAATAAAATGTTCGTGAAGATCAAACTATATTACCTCTATATCGTACATTAAACCTTGCGAAAAGTCTTAGGTGCTAGCAAATATCAGGTTATTTAGACGAAAAAGGTTTGGGTCAAGTTTTGCTCCAACTCAAAAACAAACAACCTAACAAGGTAAAGGATTCTTGTTCGCTTCTAGGCCTTCAAAGATTGAAGCAAAAATTCTAAATTATGACTTTATTTCTCAGTTTTACAAGCGTAATTGATATTTGTGACGTATGCAAGAGCAGAAGCAGGACTTTTGGACACATCATAATATAAAATACATATGAGGTCTAAACGAACTAAAGCATTTTGATATTTTAGGTATATGTACATTCAAAAGACTTCAACGAGCTCCTTGTATTTACTGTTGCATTTTGCTACAAGTTTCTTATTGCTAAGAACATTTTATTATGAAAATTACTTATGTTGCCTTCAAGAAGCGTGAAGGGTAGAAGAAAAGAGAGGATTTTGCCCATTGGGACACTTTATTAGGAACGGTAGTGTCCCTGCAAAGTCGAGTAGACGACAGCTACCGATACTCCTTTTCTCGTTAAAAACAATAAACCAATAATCCTAGGTACCTAAGTTTTTAAAATAATGCAACCTTAGCATCCAAAACTTGTTCAATCGTTAGGTAGAAATTTAACTAATATGAGTTTATACCGATACAAAAAGGGTTGATTCTCTCTGCCTTGGACTGGCGTAGTGACAACATTTCGCAATACCATCGTCCTAGAGACCTTATTAAAGGCGTTTACTCAACTATGCGATCATAAAAACCCGAGTCTTGTCACGAGACCGTCGATATCAATTATTTATCATTAGGTTTAGTAATTACTAATTACAATAGGTCGTGACGTCGACTGCATAGAAACTAATTAGCTAAGTTAGGTTGGTCGCCTGGTTGGGTAACTGAGTTTCTTCTATGAATATTTAATGTATAGCCTGTGTTTGTTGTAAGTTATATGATACCTTGTATCATACCTTATATGCCCAGCGTGGGGATTATGGGCAATAACCCCCAAATGATAAAAAATTAGAGGAGGCATATGTCCAGCAGTAGACCATTATAGGCTGATGATGATATGATACCATTAGTTATTATACAACTAACTAAAAAAATATGAGGAAAAAAGCTACTGTTCAAGGCTTCGCATGCGTTTTTCCAGCATAAAAGTAACTTGTTTAGATGATATTCCAGGTCTCGAATTTCTCCAAAACTCGTGTTTAGTCAGATATAAACAGTTTTGGCGTGAATCATTAATAACTTTTTTCCAAACTTATTTAATTTTTCACACTAACATAATATTATACACGCGATAATATTATGTTAGTGTGAAAAATTAAATAAGATGCCAATGGACCTCACTCGAAAAATTTTAATAAAATATTTGGCTGTTTTTGTTTTATAGCAAGGTACAAAAGGAACTACAAAGTCATCAAAGAAAAGGATCTAAAGCACGCGCGAGTAAAAAATAAAACTAGAACGGATTTATTCAAGTTCTTTCAAGGTGAACCAGATACATTTTAGGATATTTGCTGGCTGCATTTCTATTCGTTTATTTTCATGTCCGCTGATTCAAATGTGAATTAATTAAAGGCACAAGGCTCAAGAGACTACTTGTTAGACTCTAACTTTTAAATATTACAAATTAAAATAAAAAAATATTTGATTTGACTTGTTAGACTCTACCTTTTAAATATGAGATGGTGGCTGGGCGATTTATTCTGATTTATTTAATGGTCTAATAAATTCGTAACTGAGCATAAGCTGATAGAAAGGCTGGTAGGTAATAAAATGAAATCAAACATGAAACCTTTTCGGACCTAACCTATAATACTACGAGTATGTCAACTATCGAATTGTTGATTTTAAATGTTCCACTATATAGATTGGGTTTCAGCATCGAGTACCTACCAGATAAGTACTAGATGGGTTTCAGGAACCCTATTTAAATGGCTAAATAAATATTCTACCTACATCTACTATTAACTTTATATTATTTTCCTCTACCGCCACACATTAAATATCAAGTCTAACGACAGTGAGGCAATAGCCAATACTAGGCAAGGCAGTGGAACACCGTGACCTACAATTAGGGCACAAGCACTCTAATCTCTCAAGTAGACTAATGGAATGACAATCGTGTCAATTCATATGTATTTTATGGAGAAAACAAGACTTAAATAACTAGAAAGGATAATTTTTTACTTATCTTGGAAATTTCTGTAGAGTCGGACCCCATAACATAGAGTAACAAGAATTAAAATAATTATTTTTTAATATTATTTTATGAGTGAAATCTGAATGGTATCGGAAAATATATTATGATAAAATTCAAAACGCCATCAAACTACATTACATTAAACACGTAATTGAACAAAAAATAGATTTTACGCACCACCATCGTATGGGATATTTAGAAACTTCGTTTCCGAGTCTTCGACGCGTAATTTAACACAGATTCGCGCGTTATTCATGTTTTTAATATTTGTTGGCGTCCTGCTAAGAATATCGGAAGAGTAGTTTCAAGTAAATAAATATGAAAACATTTTACGAACCCATGGTTTAACGAATTTCTATTTATGGCACTAATAACAAATTAAAAGGTGTAAACCCTTTTAGTAGGTAAAGAAAATTACCATGAAATAACAGAACCAAATAAAAACTAGTATTCACAATTGATACAATTGAGCTAACTGCAGACTGTTTGTTGCAAACAAATAATATCCTATAGAGTTTTCAAAGATTTCGGCACGAATCTTCCCTTAGAGAGACTGCTAACCAACTGCGCCATGAAACCCGTTGAGTCGAAAAGTCGCCGGCTTACGCACTAATTAATGAAATGACAGAAGTCAGAGCAATTTATAAAAAGCTATTTATAACTTCCAACATATTTCCATAAGCTGCATTTTAACATTCTTTATTCTAACATGGGTTCGTATAAAATGGTCTACTATTTGTAAATTTTTTTTTTCGAATGGTCTACAATGCTGTTGGCCGCAGATGGCCATGACAGCGTTACCGGACTTTATTTGTGGAAAACTGTTTTTCTGTTAGTTTTATACCTTCCTTGCAGAACGCAGAAAAAAATAAAATAGAAAAAATTATAATTTCATGCGAATCTGGGACTGATTCCTTGTCTAAATCTCGAAATACGGAGTTAATGAATGGTCCTGCTAAAAGAACTCATGCAGGTGAGCAAGTAGGTAGGTGTTTCGATGAAAAAAAAACATCCCATTTGTACAAACAAATAACTGAGTTATGCATTGTTTGTAAATCAATTGATTTACGGCGTAGGTAATTTGTTTACCGGTTTTACATGCAATTCTTAAATATTTACACAATCTTTTTCGCGATTTTAAAATTCCTTCAAACCTTTTGCTCCAGTAGCGTTACTTACGAGTAAGTATATGTTTAGTTTTATGAATTTGGGTGACCTATAGGCACGGTTGAAACGCCGAGGTTGAAATTATTGTGGAGTTTATCTAAATCCGAAAATTACAAGCGATCGATTATTAAACTGGAAAAGTTAGCGTTAGCCGCCCCCGCGTTTAACAGCTAGTGCGCAGGAGCGGCGCGACTAGATCGACGTAAGAGATACCTAATTCTACGGAGGAGTAGTTATTAAATTATTAACAAATCACATCTTTAACTAAGTAGGCCTAATTATATAATTCGTAAATGAAATTTATACATTATGTAGTATGATAACTATCAACCTCCAAAGTGCGTAGTTTTTTACGCAAAATAAAGGAAGTTAGTAGGTGCTGTGTTTACCTGCCAGTTCATATGAACGTAAAGACCGTTGAGTAGGAAGGAACCTATAGCTACCTAGTTCTTTTTAGGGTTTTGCCATCGGTTGCAAAACCCTTATGAAATCGCTTTGGGTCTGTTTTGTGTTTTGAATCCTTAATATCTCAGAAACTACTGCAGCTATTGACTTGAAATTTGAAATAATAATACATTTTGTGCGCCCGCACATATTTATAGAAAAATAAATGAAAATAAATGAAAAATCAAAATGAAGATTTTCCATACAAATTTTGAAATCGAAATTTTAAATGGAACGTACAAAGTCGAAAGTGGTATCAAATGAAAGGTACTCGTTTGTAGACTTCAAAATAGTTTTTGAAATTTCGGTAGATTTCATACTTTTTAAAATATTTTGAAAATGGTCAAAAAAATGACCGTTCCCCCCCCCCTATCTCCGAAGATTGCAGAGCGATCGACGTGATATGTACCAAGTGTTTGTAGGTATTGATCTATATTTTATAGGAAAAATATAGAGAAGTCTGTAAAAATAATACTTTTTGAAATATGGTCAAAAAAGGGCGGCAAAAATTTCTAAAGGGGTGACTACCCCCCCGAGTTGGGTATCAAATGAAAGGTATTGGTTTGTACATTCCAATGCAGTTTTTGAAATTTCGATAGATTTTATACTTTTTGATATATTTTGAAAAAGGTCGAAAAATTGACCGGTACCCCCCCTCTATCTCCGAAGATTGCGGAACGATCGATTTGATATATACCAAGTTTTTGTAGGTATTGATCTATATTTTACAGGAAAAATATAGAGAAATCTGTAAAAATAATACTTTTTGAAATATGGTCAAAAAAGGGCGGGAATAATTTCTAAAGGGGTGACTACCCCACCGAGTTGGGTATCAAATGAAAGGTATCAGTTTGTACATTTTAATGCAGTTTTTGAAATTTCGATAGGTTTTATACTTTTCGAAATATTTTGAAAAAGGTCGAAAATTTGACCGTTCCCCCCCCTCTATCTCCGAAGATAGCAGAGTGATCTATATAAAATGTACTAAGCGTTTGTAGATATAGGTCTATATTTTACAGGAAAAATATAGAGAAGTCTGTGAAACAATACTTTTCGAAATATGGTCAAAAAACGAATTTTCATACAATGGGGGCTATTTCATTGAGAGCAATATCAAATCAAAGGTATGGATTTCGACAATTCAAAACAGGTTTTAAAAATCGTCTAAGTTTCATACTTAGTGAAATACGTAGAAAAAAGTCGAAAAAATAATTGTAGGTACCAACCCACTTACCTACCCACTAATCTCTGTAGTAACTGTAATAGTAGGGTTCCACAGCGCCACGAAACCGTTGTTATCAAAATTTTAAAGTCCATACCCAATGTATTCCACTGCGCTCGAAGAATATTTAGATAATAAGATTATTGAATTCACGAATTCCACCGTGCTCCAAAAAAATATGAGAAGAGTAATGTATCCTGGATAATCCACACAACATCATTTAGCGACAAGCTAAGCAAGCTTGTGTAATTCGTACTACTACGATATCTGTTATACTTAATAAAGTATATATAAGTATCACATTAGATGATTTATTTTTGTGTACGTAGAAAAGGACTAGAACATTCGAACAAATAATCTGCAGATCTTACAAATATGGAATCAAACCGCAACCTCCTGCGTTGTAAGCCCACCGCGCTAACAGGTCGTCAATATACGTACCTACCTAAACGACAAAAGTTCAAAACCCTCGGCGCGCGAGTTACACTCGCACTTGTCGTACTTGTTTTAAATTGAATAAGTAGCCTAGATGTGTTTTTGGAATATCTGGTAAAGCCTGGATGGCATGACATTCATTATCATTTAACAAGCTTCGATGGCAAAGTTACATATATATAATAATAATATTTACTTATCTTACATAGACTAGGTAGTTAGGTAGGTAAGGTACCTATTAAGCGAAAAGACAAATAAGAACAATAAAGTAGTAGGTAGGTATACCTAATTCAATGTTATCCATGTAGGCGCGTGTCGCATTTAAAAATTATAAAAATCTCACAAACTCGGACACAAATGCTAAACCGTCCCACATTTACAGTTATGTACAATGGTAGGTACAAATAAATTCACAACTAACCTCAAAAATGTCCTTGCTTAGTTGCACTGTGAGTTAATTTGGCGGCAAAACACGTGAAAAGTTAGAGGTCGGTGATAAAAAGGTTTCGTTGAGCGAAATACGAGCTCTTTGGTGCGATTGTGTAAGTAAACTGAACGGCCGAGAGGGAGGAACCGGCTCGGCTCGCCGCGCGCTTGCTTGATTGTGCTGATCAGAGGTAGGGTCGCCAGTTGCCGCTGGTTGCTGGTGGGATAACAAGTTAATAGGTACGAGGAATTGCATATTGGTAGTAGCTGTTTGTGCGCATAGTCGCCATTTGCTATTCTTTTCTTTTTGCTAAAAGACAAATTCTGAATTTTATGCACAACTAGCGGTCCAGTAGTCGGCTTTGCACGGGTATTGCACAAAAATTTAATGTTTCATGCGGAACCCTTATTTTTTTTTAAATATTCTATAGCCTATGTTCATCAGGGAAAATTAATGATTCTAATGGTGAAAGTATTTTTCAAATCGGTCCAGTAGTTTCGGAGCCTATCCAATTCAAACAAAAAAGCAATAAAATCTTTCCTCTTTAATATATTATCACCGTTCGGCAATGAATGTATCTTGCCAAATTTAATATTATCCAGCACATTCCTCACCGTATGGCCACAGCACTCGCCAAGTCGTGCTCAAAGCGAAGGCGACTGCGTGCGTTATGTGAGCGCGGTGCATAACAAACGAATTCAGATTTTGTTGGACGCTTTCAATTCTATCATTCAAATTACACAAAACACCTTCTAACTTTTTAAAATAATGTTATGTAGGTATGTGTTCGATAGTTTCAGCTGACTTTGATTGCTCGTATTATTACGTTAGGGTATACTTACCTACCTTTTTTCAAAGATTTCCTTTTTTGTAAAGATCTGCCGAATAGTGAACATGAATTGAGAACTAATTAAAATAAGGTAGGTATCTTTTAAAATTTCACCTAGCAGGGTTCAGCGCGAAACAAATAAATCGGTCTCTCTGCTGAGCTAAAGGAAGTATAATTCTAAGTACATAAATAATTGTTGTGTTGAAGTCTCCAGCAACTTGTTTGTGTCAAGGGGTCTTGGGAGATGATGCAAATGGTAGAGCCTCAAATACAAATACAAAGTTCAAATCACGCGCGCAAGCGCTCTGTTGATTTGGGTGGGAAGTTTTCGTTCGTACAAGGGCGCTACGACTAATATTGATTTTAATCGAGTTCATAATTAAAATAATAAAATAAAATAAAAAAATAATTTAATTAGCGGTTTTCAATTTGCATTAAAAACCGAAAAAAATATTCGTGGTATGGTGTCAATTGAAAATTAGGGTATGTCAATGTCAAATGAAAGGTAAACAAAAAATGCTTTGCGGTAGGTAGGTAGGTAGTACCTAACTAAATAGGTAGGTAGGTACCTCACCTCAGCAGTACCACAGGGCTGCGTTCACAACCTACGCTCGAGCGCGCTCGGAGTGCAACTAGGTCGTTCATAACCTCAGGAGAAACGCTCGGTTGTTATTAACTAGAGCGTTCACAACCTCCGACGGTTGCAACTTTTTACCGGTGTAATTCGATCGACGAAAAACACTCTGACATTGACAGCTGTCATATTTTCCGTTGTCATAGTTTGTTATCTACTTAAATATCAAGATTTCTACAGTAAATTTCAAAATTTTCAGTATTTATCAGTTATCGATCGTAGTTACAGTCAGTAGATAAACCTCAAAGTAACCGCAAAACAAAAACAAAACAAACGAACGTCCGGCAACTGTAACGTCAGTTTTGTCATGATAATGTCAACTTTGACGTAAAACAACCGACTCGTTCTGAACCTTTGGGTAAGTTAAAATTTACACCAAACAACCGCACCCTGAGCCTCTGAACGCACCCCAGTGCAGTACAGTCAGACCTACTTATCTTTTGTTTTTCTATGGCAAATCGATCGATCGATCAAATGGATCGGATTATCGGATACCTACGTAGTGGTTTTATTCTCTTTGGTGTTCTGTGAAATGTGTATCACAAATTCAAGACTCAAGACTGACTCTGACTCTCTGACTGAATTGAATTTAATGTTCAGAATAAATCCAAAGAAAAGAAATAAGACCTCACCTTCCTGATTAAATCTGATATGTTTCTCTATGCTTACACAAAGTGTTTACAGTCCTCCAAATAGGTATTGAGTTTGTTGTTGGTTTGGGTAGATTTCGAAGTATGCTTCGTGTGTGCCTGTTGTTTTGTGTTGTCACCGGGTTCTCCGCAAATAATTGCAAGCTCAAAGCAAAAATAAAGCAGCAGCTCCTCAATGAAGGCTTCCACAGGTAACTCATATTTAATAATAATTTACATAACATTGGATATGTATGATACGATATATCGCCAGGCTGGTCATGCTATTACCGTAGCTAACTATCCACCTACTCAACAGCAATCATAAATCCACTGCTGAAAGTGCATCCCACCAAGCAAGCTAGCCTTCATTAACTTCAGCTAACTTTAGCAAAACTTGACGAAGATAGACGTAATGTTTGTAAACAAACAAGCCAATACATGACCTGAAATTCACTCCTACACTCCTTGTTATTTGTATTACCTATGTACTTTTCTGTTTAAATAAATATATGTTTCTTTTATTATAATCTGAAACTGAAAACCAAGCAACTTGAGTTTTAGGTATAATCTTGGTTTGTTTACAAACATTCTACAGGGTATCCAGAGGCAGATTTCAAACTTTGACCAAATAATAGTTTCTGATTGCAGCACATGGGAGGGTTGTGAGAGGCATCTTTGAATGCACAAACGCTGTGGTATTTTTTGTAGCCATGTAAAAGGCAGATTATCTTTCATACACTCCTGTAGCTAATATTTTAATATATAATTTTCCAGAAACATAACATTCAGTATAGAATTTGAGAGTCTCAACATGGATATGAATGAAAACTGTATTGTTGGGCTAGATCAGCCGCTGCCACGGGGAGTGTTTGCCAACCCGGATGAGCTTGGAGACTTCAGACGACTGCAAAAGGTAAGGCTGTTGTTCATCACAGATTACACCTCACTTTATCTCATAGACCCAAGAGCCTGAGGCTATAACCAAGTTACTCCAAGGGGATACAGGGTCATGCAAAAATTGCCAATGACTCCTATTCACTTGACAAACTCAATGTGAAATGTTTGTAAAGAAAACACAACACTATATATGACTAATATAACTTCCATATAAAAGGTGTGGAAACAGAGACAATACAAAAACCCTACAAAAAGTATGCTGTTTTTGTGATATGTTCTTGAGGATATTACTATTATAGTGATTGTGTCAACATATCAGAGAGAGAGTGGTCAAAATGATTTACAATTTCAAATTGATAGCATCAGAAGTTACAGAGACATCTTATATCATTATCATCATCATCAACAGCAGTATGATAGTCCACTGCTGGACATAGGCCTCCCCCAATGAGCACCATAGAATTATGGATGAAATATGAATTATGGGCAATAACCCCCAAATGATGAGTAACATCTTATATAATGATGAATAATAATAATGAATTATCCTATATATTTATCTGAGACATCTAGTACTGAAACAAGACTGAGCTTAAATTAAAATCAAGGTACGCAATTGGGGCTGGATTCCCATTTTCTCAAACTTAGGAAATTTTACTTACAACTGCTCTGGACCATAAAGGACTTGTACACAATGATAGGAGAACTAAACCTAAGTTATGTTTCCAGCTCCAAGCTACACCCAAGAACAGAGTGAACATTGAACTTCCTGCTGAAGAGTCTCATCCCACTGGTGTATTCATCTTTACTGAGCTGAATGAAGGTAGAATCAGTACATGGCTACCCATACATGCCCGCTACCATCATGCAGCTTTGGGGGGAGGGTAGGTTCACTGCAATAATTTATTTATAACTTTTCATAATTTTTTTATTGCTTACACAAGGTGTATCATACATAATGTTCAAGAAAATAATGGACAAGTACAAAGGCAAGCTAAAATAATTGATTGATCATGAATAGAAAAGTGTAGAAAAAAAGAGAATTAGAAAAATAAACATAAAAAATCTAAATGCCGTAAATAATAAAAAAAAAACAGAAAATACCAAATATATACAAATAATATAAAACTATAAATGAATAATATACTATATACATATATTTATTTGCTAAGACTGTACAGAGAGATAGTGCTCCTTTACATTTGACTTAAAAATTTACTTTTATTGAGTGGCATTCCAGAGTCTAGGCGCCATCACGGTAAGAGAGTCATTTTTTATTTTTTTTTTATTTTATTTGGTACACAAAACACATGACAAGCAATAAAAGAATAACACAAAAAAAAAATTTAATTAAATAAGATCTGGCTTGATACGTAAACTATGTGCACACAACAAATAATAGAGTGACATGTTAAAAAGTATAAAAATTCTAAGAATATGTACGTACATTATAGAATTTTACACAACCTTATAATATAATTTAAATTAAAACAACTGTGTAGAAGTAGGATTAAGACGAAAAAACAAGAAAGGACTAAATAAACAAGTGTACCTACTAAGATACAATCCTAAACTTGGTTACTGTGGGTGGACGTGACGCCCTTTCGAGCATCATCGCCCCCAAGGCTAAAATGGAGGATATCTTTGATAGATTTTAAATAACGATATAAACTTGGATGAAATACATCCAACTCTACGTTCACCTTTGCCAGCTCATTGTACTGGCGACACATTCTCGAGAGCGGGTTATAAAAAGAGATGTTATTTTTATATGTAAGTAAAGCAAATAAATTGCACTGATCAGCTCTACGCGCACTAAATTTGGTATTAATAGACATGATAGCATATTGTTCTGTTCTTCTCCTTTTTCTACCTTTGGGGTTCTCAGACGAAGGGCCATAATTGTTCTACAAGGCTTGCCACATTTATATTATTCTTCTTGACATAGTTTAAAATTATACTATATTTTTTCTAAGAATGTATCATTGTATTCCAGATTTGTCAAGAACGAGATTCCAGCTCCATTTCTCTACCTGCGCTGTTCTGACAAAAAACTGGAGCAGTGCTCGCAATCAACAACTATAAACTTCTACTGTAATGCTGAGTCTAAGGAGATTTGTAGTTGGAGGCATATCCCTGTTACTCTGGTTAGCCCTTTAGTATTATTTATTTCGAAAAATTTACAATTTATAAAAGTGAGCCTGAGTAAATGAACTTTATTGCACCTGAATTCGCGAAACAAGATCCGTAAAGTGTGAAGGTGACTCGCGCTTAGGGCGAACTTTTGTAAATTTTTGGTAGCAGTTAGTCTCTTACTAAATATTATATGGACCTCTCTGCTTGGATATCTTATCATCACCATCCTGCATGCACTGCTGGATCTCTAGGCCTCCCCTAATGAGCGCCATAGATTGCATTATTCATCATTTGGGGGTTATGGCCCATAATCCCTACGCTGGGCTTGCGGGTTGCGGAAAGTCGTAATTTGATGGAATTTTTCTGCAGAGGACGCTGCTGCATGCCTCCCGTTGTGTTTCCCTTAGTCGCCTCATACGACACCCACGGGAAGAGTGGGGGTGGTGAAATCCTATGCCGGCACCACTCGGCATACGGCGGATATCTTATACTTATTCCAAAATGTGTTACTTTCACTGGTTAAAAATGATGCCTTCAGTTGTATTATATTCTCTTTGATGGTTTTATTTATTGAAGTCCTATAACCTATATTTTTTTAATAGTTTTGGCCATACCTTGGGCGGAAGTTTTGTTAGAGCGAGAACATTTGATAGATAATCGCTTGCTCGCCAGCGTGGCGGCGGCGGCGGGGTGGTGAGACTGTGAGACAAGTGCCTAAATCCACCTTTTCTTATTGCAGGTGACAGAGCCGCTGAACTTCGAGGTACCCGTAGGTAATACCTCTCATTACTACGTAGTGTCGGTGTTGACCGCTGGCGCTGTCATCGCTGGCTCCCTCTTCCTCCTCAAAACTCTTCACGAGTACAAGATCAAAGAGAAGCTGTTATGAGTTCAATATGAACTGCGCTTAGTGTGATAAATGTGATGATAATAGAATGCCTGAATGCAGCATTTTTGAGGATTTGGTTAGGACTTGTCATCATTTGAGTGGTTGTGAAAATGCATTTTATTATTTAAAGTATTTTTAATAACTTGTAACTTATTATATTCATAATTCTAATCTTAAACAACTAGCAACATAAGCTTGGACATAACAATTATACAAGTTTAAGATGAACAGTTTTTGGTTACATCATTATTCCTCGATATACAGGGTGGCTTTTTAAGATGGAAGTCGATGACCAAATCCGAAACCATGAGAGAAAAGTTGTGTAGAGTCATTGCATCTATACAAAATAAACTGCATATTTAGTTTTATAAATCTTTTGTTCTTTTTCTGGAAATCTACAATTTTAGTTTGGATATTAAGAATAAATGTGAAAAATTTGATTATTCATTACAAACGACTAAACGTACTTGCCGCTAGCAAGGACTTGCCTGTAGGTATTTTAGTAAGGTTTTTATCTTTACTAAAAAAAGAAGATTCTTTATGAACTAGTGAAAAAATCCGCAAGCAAGAAGTATTTAGATATAGTTTTCTTAAAAATTGAGCTCCTTTCATTACTTTTGTCTAACTCTCATGGAATCTCATCAAACCCCATCTTGTATAGGTACAGGTGATTGGTAGGTGCATGCAAAGCTTCTAGGCGTAGCTAGAATAGACCATTCTTCACAAGCATTTGAGCCCTGGTTGTCTTACGTCTCATCGTTTTTGTTTTTGGGGATATAACTCAAAATTCTTATGTTAATTAGTAATAAAGGCCAGTTTAACAATAGGCAATACCTAACCTAAGTGTAGCAAGTTGTATTCTGGTTCTTGAACAAACGGTCTATTCTAACTTCAGCTTGAAGCTTTGCACCCACCTGGGAATCATTATCTTTTAATTAAGTTAGTGATGATCACTAACTAGAGTTATTATTAATCAGAATCACATTTAAATCCCGTATTCTGTATCTTGACAATAAACTTTGTATTTCTCCTTGCGCTGATAGATAGCTTTCCAATGACAACTGTCTTAATTGAGTAGCTACATGCTTTGCAAATGTATCATATTCATCTAGTATCATGATGGAATCATCTAGGTTTTGCACATCTGGTGTGGGCACTGAATCAGCTGATGTTATTGTTGAATCGGCTGGTGTTGGCATTGAGTCAGCTGATATTGGCATTAAATCAATTGATGCCTGTCTGGAATCAGCTGTTGTCGGCGTTGAATCGGCTGGTATTGGCGTTGAATCAGCTGGTATTGGCTGTGAATATGCTGGCGATGGCGTTGAAACAGTTGATGTTGGTCTTGAAACAGTTGATGTTGGGGTTGAAACAGCTGGTTTTGCCTTAAATGTAGTAGTTTTTTGGATAGCTGGTTCTTGCCTTAACATATTTAGTTTTGGCTTAGAGACATTTGATGATGCCGATATTAACTGAGGCCTACAGCGCTCATCAAGTGCTATTGACATTTTAGTAGGTGGCGTGACCTTTTTGTTGGCTGAATGTAACTTTGTAGCTTTCCAAGTTTTTTGAACGGTATCGGCTCTATTAGCAGACAGCTGTTGATCGATTTTAACCAGTTTTGGCTTGGTTGCCATTTGTATTGGTTTACACCGATTTTGATTTACTTGAATTTTTTGTGAATCATTATCGATGGATTCAGCGGATTTTTTTATTATATATATTGGTATCTCTGAAAAATTCCTATTTGGTCTTATTATAACTGGTTGTTTTGCTGGATCTAACAATGAACTATCTTCATGAATGCGTTTAACTGGACGCACAGTATTATTAATAGGGTCAATTCTATACATTTTTATGTTGGTTTTCATTTGCTCTCTGGGACGTTTGCGAGTGGAGAAGGCCTTCGAAATTTTTATTCCGTAAGGCGTTTGTTCGTAGCTACCTTGAGGGTTTTCAATAGTATCGACAGAGAGCTGGCCGCTTTTACCTTCACCTGAATCGAATTCAGTAAATTCTAATTCACTTGATGTTTCTGAAGAGTCAGGCTCGGAATCTTGAACTGATATTGGTTCGTTAGATTCCGGCAGATCGTGGTCGATTGGTCTCTCTTTAACTTCAGTAAGTTCTTTGTTTGTAATACTTTCATTATTTCGTCGTAATTCTATTACATCAGCACTATCTGTCTCAGAGTTTTCCGCCGAATCATTAAGAAATCCATCTAAAAACTCCTGGAAATAAGAATATATTCAATGTGATATTTTTTTATTCTATAGGTAGGTAAGTGACGCTGGAACTTCTAGTTTTATTTTATTATTTTTTTAAAGTAATAAGGTAGGTAGCTGCTTTTTCCCTTGAGTACGGATTTTTTGTTGTTGTTTATCCAAGAGCGCTCTCTTGGACCGTGGGCTGTAAATAGTATTTTAAACAGCCCACGCCAAAACTAGCGTCCTCCCCTTTTTCGAAAAAAAAATGAAGGAGCTTTGTAACCACAAACCTCAGCCCGCGGACTTAGCGCGCAAACTTATGAAGCAAACCTGCTTCGTAAGTTTGCGCGCTTCTCGCTTTAGGTTGATCGTCATGGCGTGGCATGCACCGATGAAAAACCAGAAACTTATATCTCGTCAACCCGTGACGACCACTTCTGCCCCGGGAGCACATTCTGTTTATGGGGGTTTATAACAATTTTAATAAGCGTACTTGTTCATTATGGTCGTCCAGTAAAGCATCTTCAGATTTCGGTACTGCGCTAATTTTTAAGTCAGTGCAGGACAAAAAGTCTTCTCCATTGAAGTGCTTCGAGCAAATGGTGCTTTCCTTTGTTGGTTGCCATGAAGACATCATCTTGCGTTGGCCTGTTGCCCTAATCCACGCGGCTTTGATGCGGGGATTGGAAGGAAATCTAAAAATAATGACGAAACATTTAAATCTTTACCAATTCCTCTGTCTCAGTATCTCTCGACCTTTCACGGCACTAGTGGTAGGTAGGTATTATTTTTCGGATATAGAATAACTTACACGCGCACACAAAGAAAACAGTTATTTTCACTTCCCTGGATGTCTACGCTACGGACACAAGCTAACTTTATGCCATCAGAACCAGCAAAATAATTACTATGTACCAATCAGTTTATTTTAAACTGTTAAAATCAGGTATTTCGGCAAGGTATGTTATATGTTATAAAAATTACCAACTAATTTAAGAAGTTTATTTTTGAGAATGAGTATAATGTAAGCCATTAATTAATTATAATGAAATCCGTTTAATTTCAAAAAGCGCCCAATAATATAAGTTTTTCGATACCTATCTGTATCGCACAACTAACTGAACGCCAGCAGGGGAGGGCCAGTGCGGCCCTACCTAAATAAATAAATAATGCTGGACAATCCACACAGCATCATCTAGCTCCAATTTAAGCAGAGCTTGTGTTATGGGAGCTAGAGGACTGATATACATAGTACACTATATTAAATAGATAGATATTTTTTATTATACATAGAAAACGACCACAACACTCTGAACATATATCTACAGATCGTATAAACATTTGTCCCGAGGCGGGAATCGAACCCGCAACACAGGACAGGCGTCACAGGCGGACCTTCGCCCACTTCGCCACAGAGGTCGTCTATTGGACACGCCTGTAAAAATACAAGTGACGAAATCTGTGTGCGTTCGCCCAGCAAAAAGTATCGTCTTTTCAAGAATCGAATGATGCAGATAATTTGTGCCCTATGTCGTGTAAATGTGCCCAAAATTTTAAATTTGTGCTCCCAAGGGCTGCAGAGTTATTTAGGAAAATCAGATTTTGCTGCACGAACGTTCGCCCAGCAAAACTTTTTTTAAAAAAAGGGTATAGCTGTATTTTAAATATGCAAAAAGATAGCTTAAATACTAGTCTAAATGTGCCGTTAAAGCAAAATTTGTGCCTCTAAAGGTTTTAGAGATATTTAGTTTTTTGCTGGGCGAACGTTTTGGTGATTTCTATATCTCGGAAACGGCTGAACGCACAGTCATAATTTTTTGTTCCTACGGATACGGTAAATTTGTGCCTATTTGTGCCGTAATTTTCATTAACATGAGTAGCATGGTTCAGGAGCTATTATTGTTTTTCCTAGAAAACGGAAAAATGCTCTGGCTCTCGAATGAACAAGACCAAGGACTTCGCGTTAGTGCCGACTGGTACCCATTATATATTCACACGATCCTGTAAAGTTTCACTGGCCTACTACTTATAATAGACGAGTTATTAACGATTTTGTCTTTTTTTTGAGGTTATTTTGAGTGAAATTACTTAGGATACGAAAACACTAGTTTCCTGTGAGCTGGCTTATTACATGCTTCTACAATAATTAGAGCCCTATTTTAAGAATACGTATGCAAAAAATCATCTTTGTATACCCAATACTTTTGACAATAATGGTAATATACCATTCGAAGTATTTTTGGTAGATAACCAGACCAAATTCGAATGAACATTAAAAAGCGGCCGTACGATACTACAAGCTATCCTTCTTAAATCGTCATGATAATATTTAGTGTTTAGAGAACGTTGCGTACAAAAGTGGAATTGTCATTTAAAAACATATACTTTTGCGCTCGTTTGATTTTTAAGTATAATATGATGATGAATGATGAAAAATGATAAATATATTATGATGAAAATGCTCTTTTCAATAAATAATTAAGTAAGTACCTACTTAGTAAGTACCTATACGTAGGCATACCTGTACCTACATATGTTTTTTATCTGATAATCCTAAAGAGCATCCCCTGTTATTTAAGAAAATAATCTACGGCTCTTTTGCGAATAAATAATTAGTAGGCTGGTTTGTTTGTTTGCTAAATCCTAACGAGCCAACCTTTTGATAGGTACCAATATATTATAATGGTAGTTAAGTATTTGCCAACACGCTCTACAAATTGATAAGTAAATACAATATTCAACTCGGAGTGACCGACGACCGTTGTGTGTGCTCTTCGAATGCACACACACACACACACCCTTATTGCACGCACCCATAAGTAATTTGTTTTTGAGTCTGCCTCTCGGGTTATTGTAATTTACACTCTATGTTCGTGGATTAAGGGTGCTGGTGAAGGAAGCTCAACGCACGGAAGTTGTACCTATAGGTATTTGGTGTTAAATCATTCATTCATTATTATCTCAACAGGTCACTGATGTGCCGTTGTCTCCGGACAATTTATTTTTAGTAATACCTACATTACAAATTATAGTGTACTAGATGCAAATCGCAGCTTTGCCCGCGAACCAGTTTTTTTCGTATAAATTTCAGAAATTTATTGCACACCCCCTAGGGGTTGTGTAAAAATACCTACATGTTTAATTATTCAGTCCATAGTTCATTTATACCGAGTTTTGAGTGAATCGAATCAAGGAAAAATTATTTTCCATACAACCCTTACCACCATATTTAACCTCCTCAGAGGTTAAAATTTCCAAATTTTAGCCTATTTAATCCTACTCTAGGTCCTAAACTATCTACCTACCTACCTACGAAATTTCATTTAAATCACTTAAGTAGTCACAAAGATTACCTAGGTACTTATAACGAACATTCACACAGACTTTCCCATTTATTATAATAGTAAGATTATTAAAAACAAAATACTTCACATTTTATTTCATGTATAATATTTTTCGTGACATAAATATTATTTTCTACTTAACAATTCTGTACGCATCTGTACTACTTAAATTTCATTACAACGCCACCAAGTAAGGAAGGATAGCTTGTAGTATCGTACGGCCGCTTTTTAATGTTCATTCGAATTTGGTCTGGTTATCTACCAAAAATACTTCGAATGGTATTTTACCATTATTGTCTAAAGTATTGGGTATACAAAGATGTTTTTTTGCATACGTATTCTTAAAATAGGGCTCTAATTATTGTAGAAGCATGTAATAAGCCAGCTCACAGGAAACTAGTGTTTTCGTATCCTAAGTAATTTCACTCAAAATAACCTCAAAAAAAGACAAAATCGTTAATAACTCGTCTATTATAAGTAGTAGGCCGGTGAAACTTTACAGGATCGTGTGAATTAATGGGTACCAGTCGGCACTAACGCGAAGTCCTTGGTCTTGTTCATTCGAGAGCCAGAGCATTTTTCCGTTTTCTAGGAAATACAATAATAGCTCCTGAACCATGCTACTCATGTTAATGAAAATTACGGCACAAATAGGCACAAATTTACCGTATCCGTAGGAACAAAAAATTATGACTGTGCGTTCAGCCGTTTCCGAGATATAGAAATCACCAAAACGTTCGCCCAGCAAAAAACTAAATATCTCTAAAACCTTTAGAGGCACAAATTTTGCTTTAACGGCACATTTAGACTAGTATTTAAGCTATCTTTTTGCATATTTAAAATACAGCTATACCCTTTTTTTAAAAAAAGTTTTGCTGGGCGAACGTTCGTGCAGCAAAATCTGATTTTCCTAAATAACTCTGCAGCCCTTGGGGGCACAAATTTAAAATTTTGGGCACATTTACACGACATAGGGCACAAATTATCTGCATCATTCGATTCTTGAAAAGACGATACTTTTTGCTGGGCGAACGCACACACGAAATCTTTTGATATTTCTTATACATATAAAATATACTTACAGATATTACACATATATATAACAAATACCCTTTAGGTATATAATTTCTATTGATAGCAAAACATCGACCACTAGCGCCATATCGTATGGTTCTATCGTGAAACCTCGCTAAAGGTTTTAAGATTTTAACTTAAGGCGCATACAGCACCTAAGCTAGCGCCACCACCTACTTTATGTTATTATTCTGTTTAACAAAGGAATTTTCAAAAATCCATCGTCCAGTTTGTGATACCTATCTTAAGCTTTTTTTTAATGCCTCTGTAATAGTTTTATTCTATTTAGTTTAGGAAGAGATACGAAAATAGATTTTGGTGGCCACCAAGGGCAACTTCGTATCTGCGCCTTAAATGCAGTAGGTACCTATTATTTATCTGTGACGAAAGGCACTCACATTCATGAACCCTCATGATCATCATGAAGCTATGCTACAATAGGTACGTACATCAGTCACACCACCACAGAATAGATAAATAGTACAGTACTACGCACTCAACAAACAAAGAGGTCTAAAATGTTGCAAGATTGTTCCAATCAATATTCTCACCGATGAAAGCTGATTATTTGTCCCTCTGATTTTTTACAGGCGAATTGGCCTCTTTCGCCACACGACCTCACTGCACAAACCGGCATTTTAAACTCCCTATTTCCTAAAATCTAAAATTATTTTTGACTGACACGATCAAAATTATCAAGATGAACATAAATAAAAGAAACCAATCTCAATCTTAAATACTCAATCACTCAAATAAATTTTAGTTCTTTCATTCATTTCGTTCGTTGGTTATGGTCGAGGAACGTTTGATGAACGAGTCACGACTGAATGACCATAGAGAACTTTAGTTTTCATTCGTTCTCTTCATCTGTTCAGTGGCATATTGGCGGCAAGATTCAATTTGATACTGTTTCACATTAAATTTCATGCTTGTTTTGAGTTGTTTTGCCTGGCGGCGACGTGCCTTCATTCATTCATCCTATAACTAACGCCTGCATCTTACATCCAAAGCTTTGTTAGGAAGGTATTATTTTTATTTATAAGTAGTACCTATATTTATGTATTTAACAAACCAATAACGTTTAAAATAAATACCTAATACTAAAGATATAATTATATGATGTTTAAATATTTAATAGGTACCAGTACTTACACGTTTAAATTAGTATTTCAATAAATAAATTACCTAGATAAATAACTCAAATATTATACTTACAATTTAAATAAATAAAAATATTATGCAGTCCAAGTTAAAATAAATAAAATTACTTAGTCAAAACATTGGTGAACTTATTGGTACCTACATATGTAGCTACCTACTTAACCACTTCATCCAAGAACCTACATAAATGTTTATTTAAATCAATAAATTTATTCAAATTCTGCAAGAAATCATATGTAATGTAATACATATAATAATATCGGATCATCTTCGAGGATAAAAAAGCTAGTTAGGTAAGTACCTACGTGTTTTGCGTGAACTCGAAAACTAATAGCATTCTTACATGGTAAAGGTTTCTCGTTGACTTCGACTGAAGATTGAACAAAAATCAAAATAATAGCTTTATTTTAAATTCCACACAATGGGTAAAGAGTAATTTACTGTTATGTTCTTTTTTCTGATGAACAATTATGCATTTTACTGTAGTTATTGTATATATAAATTCAATTAAAATATAATTAAGACCTTGTTCTCGACTACCAAACATTTTTCTCAGTATTATCCAGTGTGGAAACTACCTACAAACGCTCGAAACGGCTCACTCACACAAGCATGCGCATCTACGAGAGCTCTAAGGGGTTTTCGCAGTGCTGTCAGTAGCGGTTGTCGCGTCGCGACGAGCGGTCATGCGTAATTTAGTTTTTTGAAAAATGCTCGATAATATTGCGTTGTATACAGCTGTGTGGACTCAGTTTCATCGAAACCAGAGCTTTCGTATTTTAAACTTCCTGCTGATTAATATAAGAAAAATGTACTATTATTATTATTGTTATCGAATAATGAGTCCGTGTAATTGATCATGTATTCTTTAATTTATTTGAAAATCCAGAATGATGGCGGTTAAACCGCCGTCTTTCAGGTTGTATAGCTAGAATGAGAATATTTTATACAAAAATTCATATAAAGAATTCCGACGTGTCGTAGTAGACGCAAGTACTTTTATGTGAATCATTTGTAATAAATTAAGATTGACATTAAGAAATGTTTTTTTAATTGCAAGGTAGAAATCACATGCATTTTCGGATTGAAACACGGTACGGTTTGCAGGCGCTCATGAGCGTTGCCCACGCGCCACCTGCGCTGCAGTGTTTGCGCGCGCCGTAAAGTTACAATTACAACCCTAGTGCTATAATGGAGCGTAGGTATTTATTTCATCAACTAGGCTTAGTTTCGATACTGGTCCATATGTATACTGTGGTATTATTTTATTTTGTACCTATTTCTAATACATGTATAATCTGTACCTACCTACAATGTTAAGGAAGAGCGGGGTCCTCTAACACAAGCATATTTATGCTTAAAAGAGAACCCCAAACCCATGTTATG
>OZ007533.1:12262046-12303800 GCA_963931895.1 Eupithecia pulchellata | reverse complement strand
CGTGCAGCGCGTCCGCATAGAAGAATACGACTCGCTTAAAACCGCATCCACCTGACGCGCACCCGCTCCGGTTGGCGCGCCTTCCCTAAGACCTCAACTTTCGATGCGATCCGTCGTGGCGTGACACCGTCCTCACCGACACCGCCGCCGACTCCGCCGCCGGAGCGCGCACCCCGGCGCCGGCGCCGTGTCCGGTCTCGCCGACGCCGCGCCGCACCAAGCCGAGCCCCGCGTGGCTCGAGCCGGACCTCGAATCACATATACCGTCGCATAAGATAGGCAGTGTCGCGAGTGCCCCGCAGGAGCCACCGTCGACTCCTCCGATATCGCCCCTCGATCCGGATTCTTCCGCGGCCAACAGCCCCTCGGCGACGGTCGAGTCTCTGCCGGCCGAGTCGCCAGCGCGTTCGCCCTCGGCGCAAGGCGCCCCTGTGAGCCCGACACCGCCAGCACCGAGCTCTACGACGGCGCCGTCCCCGCGGCCCCCGCCTGCGCGCCGCCACCCCCGCAGCCCCCGGAGCCCACCGCGCTGGACAGCCTGCTGGCGGTGGCGGAGCTGGAGTTCCACCACCAGCAGCGCGGCTCCGACCTCGATATGGAGATACGTGGCGAGGTCACGCGCTTTACCTTCCTGCCGCCCGAGGAGGCGCCGGGCGCACTGTTCGACCTCGGCGTCGGGAAGGCGGGCGAGGCCGAAGAGGCGCTGCGTGACCTCGGCGCACACGACGACCTGTTCGAGTCCATCAGCGAGGCGCACTACCTGCCCGAGCTCGGTGGACACGACGAGGCGCTACTGGAGTCGCTCGTGGAGAAGGGCTGCGAGGACAACCAGATCCTGGGCCGCCTGGACCGGCTGTCGGCGCTAGCATCGAGCGCCGAGTACGGGGAGACGGGCCTGCTGGGCGAGGCTCCGGTACACGACATCATCGGGCGGCTGGATGCGCTGGAGTCGCCGAGCCGCAGCGCCGCGCAGGGCCTGCTGCACCTGCGCCACCTGCCGCAGCGCCGCGCCAGCGCGCTCGACGCCTTCGCACAGGAGGACCTGTTCGCACAGGAGGAACAGCCGTCGTCGGGCACACAGCCCGCCGAGAACAGTCTGCACGACGGGGAGGACCACGGCCCGCCCATATACTCGGAGCAGGTGTCTGATCTGCCGGACGGTTTTGACTACGCTGATTACGAGGACATCGCGCAATCGCAAACAACTCCGGTCCGGGCGGACGCGACGTCATCCGAAGAGGTACCCTATGTCGAGATCTCTCAGTCTACTGAAGCGGTTGAACCTCAGAATAATACTGAGGACGACGATTCTGATGAGAACGATCTTATTTTGCTCGCATCGGATATCAGCGAAATAGGTTTCAAGCTAAATGAAGCGGACTTGGTACCGTTGAAGAAAGAAGAACCGAAAGAGGAAGAGGAAATCGAGAAGCCAACGGATCTGAGAAAGGTCCTTGAGATCGACAACGATGAACCTCCGCCCATGACGGAAATGTCAACTACAGAGTTGCAGACCACCATAGACAGTTTTCCCTTTCCTGAAAGTGAACCGTCGGATAAGAACGATGATCTACCTAAGGACTTAAGCATACACCGAAGGCTCTCGTCATACGCTTCACCCCGTAGGATAGAAATACCACGAGCGCCTTCTAGGGAGTCTGATGCGATGCAATCTCCTCAGCCCAGCGGTATCCCCGCTATTTCATCCCCAGAAGTATTTACCACTCCGATGACTAAAACTAAGCAACCGTCGTTTTTAGAATCCTTGTATGCAGGATCAACCTCTCCAAAAATGTTTACTTCAGAAGTTACTATACAGCAATGTGGCCCATTAAACTTAGGAAAACATAGAAAGTCGGCTAGCCCCACCGTGTCCAGTTGTTCCGAGGAACCGAGGAACGTCCACAAAGATGCAGGAGAGCCTCAGGAAAAGAGAGTGAGAAAAGAATCGCATGATTTAGACAAAATTTGCAATTTACTGAAAAAAAGTGGCGAGAATAAACTAGCTGAAGCAAAGCAGAAGAAGAAACAAAGTGAAAGCGAACAGTTGCCGCCACTAAAACAGCTTGATCTTCTTAAATCGAATAAAAACTTCAATTTACCCGAACACATACTCGTGCCGAGGGATAGGTTATGTAAAATAGTTGCAGCACCCGGAAAGGAAATTCCTGCATTACTTATGGAAAAACCTCAACTCAATTTGGCAGAAATACTACAAGATCCCAATTTCATGGGAGATCCAGAACTGATGGTCATATCTCTAGAACAAATACGACAACTTATCATACACAATGTTAAATCAGTTGAAAAAAGTAAAAAGCCATCGGACACCGACCACGGCAATCCCACTAAAGAAAGTACAAAAGAAATTGATAAGGAAACTGTCAGTGCGAAAAATAAAACAAAAAGTTCCGAGCAAAACAAACCATCGAGTTCAGAACGTACGCCTTCAAGGAATACTCCGCAGCCGTCAGCGGCGGCAGAGCAAAGCAGCGCTTCCACCCAGCCGCGGCCGATACCTCCCCTGGGCCACCTGGCGGATGAAATCGATGCCGCCACCTCCGCAGCGGCCGCAGCCTATCACCACAACTGGCTGCCGGCTTACATGGCACATATGAGCCAGCTGGAAGCCATGGCCGTCTGCTCGCAGAACCCAGAGTTTCTAAAAGCCTTCGGCTCAACCGGAGCCTACGCGAATGCGAACTACGCAAATCTTTCTCAGATGTTTCACCCATCGCGATTAATGAACTTCCCAATGATCCCGGGGATGTCGGATTATGACAGCAGAGCAGCCGCACAGATGGCGCTATACCACGAGATGACCGCGCAGACCGCGCAGCGCCACAAGCACGCGGCAGGCGAGCGGCCTTCGTCCGGCGGGCGCGCCGACCACCGCAAGGAGGCTCCGACGCCACCGAACCCCTACGCACACTTCGCCAAGTCCCAGCAGGCTGCCAGCAAGCACTCATCGCGCGCGTCCCCGCTCGCCGCCGCCTACAACAGTCAGCAGCGTGCGGCTCACGCTCACTTCATGAACGCATACCCCGGCTACGACCTGCGCGCCCCCGCCCAGGACATCCAGATTCCGTACTACACGCCCCCCGGCAGCCAGCGCTCGCCGCGCGCTTCCCACTCGAAAAGCCCCACGTCGCCTTACTTCCCCAACAACAATTATCTACACTCATCGAAAGAGCCGACGCGGGGCACCAGCGGAGACAGAGGACGGCCTCGTATCAGCGTTAAGTCAATGCAGGAGCTTCAGAAGACAAACTCGATGTCGTGTCACGGGGGCAGGTCCCCGCTGCCGGCGTTGCTGCCGGCCGTCCTGCCGCGGCGCCAGGAGTCGGAGGTGGGGTCCACGACTAGCGGGGGCGAGCCGCCGCCGCTGCTGCCGCAGCTGCAGCACATGCCTCAGATGCCGCTGCCGCCGCATCCACACGACCCCACCGCCTCGGGCACCGCCTTCTGGCATCCGCTCTTCAGCAAGTGAGTCAGTTTCATGTTCTTTTACCTATTCAATCGCGGAGGAGAAAAAAGACAGCTTTTAAAACATTCCATGTTTGGTCGTGCTAGCTGCAGATAGTTTTCTGAGATTATGAAGAGTAAGATTGTTAGTAATTTTTCGCAGCGACAAACATGAATTTGTCTTATTTTCTCATCCACACTTTTTCCTTTTATTGTTCTGCATAGTTATAATAACAGTCAAAAACACAAGTGTTTAGGTTTGATGAACACTTACGGCCAGAGTATCGTAGGTCAAGATTCTCGTTTGTTCAATTTATAGACACAATCTTTGATCAAGTTTAAAATTAGGTAACGCTTAATTGGGAACGAAATGGTCCCCGCGGCAAAATATGACCTACATCGAATCGGCCTCTATCTATCGAAACTAAAATGGGACCGTCGCTAATTGAAATGGCTACCAAACTTAGAACATTATTTTCGTTCAGCGTCGCATTCGGATATATTTGAGGTCCACTTTATTGGGTCAATTCAATCCGTGTCGCCGTCTTTATCGTTTGAATACTTATTCAAAATTCGGAAGTGGACCTAGATGGACAAACGGTAGTTGCTTACTTAAAACATATGCCCGGCTGCCTACGATCAAAAAAAACCTACTATGGCGATTTAATTGTGACATTGAATCTTCTCAGATGAAAGAAACTTTATAGTGCGTACGGTGCTATTTGCTTGCACGGAGATAGAGTAGATACAATGGTTTCAACCGCGTTTAACGCCCGTCCCTGCATCCGTAGTTTTATGTCATCAAACAAAGTCATAAAATGCCAAAGAAACAGAATGTCGAAACTAGAGAGACACAGTCTCGGTAAAACTCATAAATTGATTTTTAATACAACAGCTTCCAATAAATGATTGTTTTTTTCTCTACTCGATTTTTAAACTCTCCACAAGACCAACGTTTTGTTATTTGTTATGTAGTAAGTGGTAGACACTTACCTACCAAGAAAACAATTCATTTTCCAAATAACTGGTAGGTTTGGTAGTGATTTAGTGTAACACCCTGTTATGTTCATAATTTTCCCGTATATTTTGACGTTTAGGTAAAGTTAAGCTTCTGCGACGTCCAAGACTTCAAAGGAACGTAAATAACACAGCAAAATAGCAAAGTTAGAATTAGACTTGCATTTCAGGAAGTTAACGTTTCATTTCACATTGGGCGTACAATAACTAGGTATGTATGCATAGTTAGTAGGTACCTAATAACTATGCTAATAATTTACCTGTCGGTTTTTCAGATTCTAAGTATAAAAAGGGTTTTTTTTAATTAACCTGTGGTTCATGAGTACCAAAATTGAACAACTGCGCCTTAGAAAATAGGTACACTATGTAAATTATGTAAAAAGAAAAGTAAGGATAAGTTGTTGAAAAATTCTGGTGATTCGCTTCAAAGAAGCGCGTCAATTTTCGCGCTTTTCAAACGAACCGTGTCACACACATTCACTGAATGGCTAAAATAATAATTCGTTGCCTTTACCGCACGTGCAAGCACATTATTAAAATAATCAATTGTACACCTCCCCATTACAAAATTTAATATTTAAGCTATTAAACCGTCAGTTCTGGTAAGTCTAGAGTCCGGAACCTAGATTCAGGCTCATAAAATATTAGTGTGTGAAAACTCAGTTGTGCTCCACATAGCATAATGGCACTTATTTATAGTTTCTTCATCGATTTTATATTACAAGCATGAAGAAAAGTCCTAAGTATTTGGTTGCTAAGTTACCTACTAGTATTTTGAGTCCAATGTGTAATTTTTATTTCATTCTTTTTCGTATTTTATTTAAGAATTGTATAAACTGAATGTAATTTTCATAAATGCGCTTGTTTCGTTTATCGACAAGGTATCTTTTTATAATGGACATAAATCTTTTCAAAACTAATTTGGGGGAATGTTTTAATTAATACTTATAATATTAAATGGATTAGTATGACCAGTGGCACTGTTACTCTACAGTTATAATTTTTTATTTGTATGTGTATAACCTTTATTATTAAAGAAAATTACAGTTCAACTAAATTAGAACTAGTATTTACAATTGAACTAACTGCAGACTGTTGCAAACAATGTAAATTATAAAAAAATAAATATATATAGGTAATATGAATATAAATAAATTATTAAATTGGTGTCATTTGATTCACAAACTACAGCTTAAACGTGGCTTTCCTTAGTCTCCGGCTGTTATATTTAATATTCACTACAAAGACTTGGACAAATACATCGCTTTTATGAATTTTATTCCAAGAACTACCTATGACCCCCTTTCCAGGTGTATTATCAAGTCCGTCTTACAAAAATGCACAGCCTGTCTCTATAATAGACTGCCATATCTAAATAATAAATGCACTAATCACCAACCTACATTTTCTTTGTTTGGAAAGGGAATATTATAATAATATCAAGCGGCCATTTTTAGACGTAGATAATTTTATGGTTTTGTCGTTCATCAAATGTACTAAAGCTTAATAATTATTTGTGGATGAAGTTTTTTCTTTGCGATTTTCGCTCTGTACTTACAGTTTATACGTCACTAAAATTAAAATTAATTAGCATGAGATAATATGCGTGATACAATTTTTTTGCGTAACGTGCTGACTTTGATGTTTGGGAAAAATTATCCCAAACATAATTTTATGTGATAACATGCTTGTAAACTTTAAGCTTCCGCAATTATTTTCCATTAATTTCTCGTTTAAAAATATTTTACCTACTCGTCTAAAGTGTTCTGTAGGTATTGCGGCTTAAACTTTAAGAAAACAGAAAATTATACAATTTAAAAACCAGCAAAGAAAGCGAATCATTGAAATTCATCCTCTTCCCAAAGTAATTCCGCGGGAAGTTTTCTACGTTATTGAATTGGGAACTTTGGTATCGGGTTCCCTTGGGCCCTGGGTTCAGTAGGTTGGGTCGAAAGGTCAAGGTGGTTTTACATCCTAATCTGGATTTAAGGTTATCAAAGGACTCCTTCAGGGAATTTATGTAACAATACAACACATTAGGAGTAAAGTAGTAATCGTTACTCAAATTTCGAGATTTCTAAGAATGTCTGCAAATATACTTAGCCCAGAGACTTAGGTTAGGTGATGGTATATGTAGGTGCAGTTCAAATCGTCTCCTATAATTATTTCTAGTTCACTGCTGAACGTGCCTCCCTCAAAATGATTTCCCAGAATTTTTCTGTTCTCCCACTGAAGACCCATGAGTAGTTATTATTATTAACTTTATTTTAAAATCTCCCTTTTCCTTTATTTCTAGCTCTTGCTACTCGGAATATTGGAAGCCTATAGGTATTTAGAATTAATCATGAACTAGCTTATTCATGCCGACTCTAATTGCAATATCAGTCCACCCCTTCTCCCTTTGAAGTCCAGTCGGCGGCCTTAATTAAACCTGTATGTATACAGAACAGTACAACCACACTTTACTTTTGTTTGTAGTTATATTTACTTACCTGTAAAGTACAGTCCACGACAGAATTGACTAACAAAAATAATCCATAGTAAATGGGTAAAACTTCTGTTAATATAGAAAATTAAACTTAAATAACAGAAAGAAATTAGAACTAGTATATTATTATCATAGTAAATTAAATATCCCGCCAAAATGCTCCAACTAGGTTTAGAGAACTTTATTTGACACTTCAGACACAAAGATACAAAATACCTCTATAATAATTGTTGCTGATGCTAATGACTTTCAAAAGTTTCTTAAGGATAATCATAAAATACGTAGGTACCTCATTACATTTAAATTGACGTTTTTCCAGGAAGTTTCCTAACTTCAAAGTTAATCGACAAAATAATAATAGTTAATAGCTGCTAAATGTCCGATTTCATTTAGAACAAACAATCAACAGAATTATTTAAGTCTCGTAAACGCAAATTTACAATTAACGTTTTTTCCAGGAAGTTTCTTAACACAAAAGTTAAAAGAAAAAATAATAATAGTTAATAGCTGCTAAATGTGCGATTTCATTTAGGAGACACCATCAACAAAATTACTTAAACTCGTAGGGAAACGCTTGTGAATAATTTTGTCTGTTCATCTATTTTTGCCGTAAACTGTACCTACATCATTATGCTCCCTGTCATGACCATGCCAGACTCCAATCAAGGGATATATTCAGCCACAAATTAAAGCATGTTTGGTTAAAGCAACAAGGGTGAGTTTGCTTCAGCAGCTCAGGCGTCAAACGTCCGGCGCAGTTCCAATCTCATACGGATAGGGGTCTTAGTTTACATCATATTATTGAAACGTTATTACTGAAGGTCGATTGATCTGTTTTAATTTATTTTACTTATTAACATGCAACAGCTATTTAACATATAAAAAGGCACAGAATCTATTATAGGTTTAATCTTCCGTTATCTATCATGCTCTGATCATCATCATCAGCCTATAATAGTCCACTGCTGGACCTCTAGGACTCCCCAAATGAGTGCCATAGATGGCATTATTCATCATTTGGGGGTTATTGCCCATAATCCCCACGCTGGGATTGTTGATTACAATTTATCATGCTCTGATGGTATTCTTAAATTCTAACTACCCTCAGATCAAATATTCGACCTTATTTCACCCGTTATGTTATAATATTCAACAGATGATTAAAAAACATCTCTGAATCTCCTGATTTTTAAAGCAAATCATCGGAGATTTTCTTCTAAGAGCGAGCCACTCTCATAATTCTTTCTCGAGGTTATTCGTTCGACAAGTACCTTATATTGATTTATGCCATATTCGTCCTTATATTTCGGCCCACGCCATTTAAAACTCTTTTCCTGAAACGAAATTTTTGCATTTCTTATTGGTATATTTTGTCCGACAAAATCAATACCAATTTGAACCGAGCACACATCTTCCGGAGCACCCTGTATGTTTCCCGAAACGCGTCAATCCCCGGGCTGTTAAAATCAATGTAGCTCTCAAACCCTTAGTCTGAAGGCTGTATCTAGGGAGCTGTGTGCGAGCAGGAAGGACATACAGCGTCCCTGTTGAGGAAGGGAGATAGATATCTATTTTATTGAGGCGTAACAAATTTTACTGCACCATGCACATCTCTAATTAAATGGCGTGGTGTTCGGTAGGAAACTACGTTGTTTTAGCATAGAGTAGGTATGTATGTAGGAATGTTATGGCTCTGTAGAAACTCTGAATACTAAGTTCTGGAAATACTATGTTCTATCTGCTATGTTTTTGGTTTCCGATCCGAAAGATAGATAGAAAATTGTTTATTACTACACACTCAACAAAACAATTAAAAATAAGATAAATAAAAACGGACTCCAGAGAAGTTAGTGTTTAGAAATAGGAACTTTAATTTGTGACTCAGGCAAAAAAATTAGATGAAAATGAGAGAAGATGGAAATTTACGTGCCTATTAGGAAAAAGTATCTTTTCCACATTTGCTACGAGTGGAAAAAAATCTATTTATTTCTCATTCTGTAGGTACATACATAACCTATATAAAATTACTTATCTAAGTGCTTATTTTGTTAGGCTACAAAAATAAAATTATTGGAATCTGAAAAGTATAATATGCGTATCTAATTAAAAAGTGGAATATGTACTGACTAGCCATTTCTTGTAATGGTTTTTTTCTCTGACTACACAACATAAAGCCGCGCTAAATAAAATGGAAAGAAAATTATAGTTACAATACATAAGCACATACAAAATATAAGTATCTATTAGGTACCTGCTTATGTTAACAAAGAACCTTCAATCTTTAAGGTACTTCTCAAGTTACCTATTAATTGCCCTTTAATTGAAAACCAAGAGAAAAGCTTCGCGGAAAAGCGCCTTATCTTATAGAAACATGAACCTTATTGTCAGAAATCTTTTTAAACACAAAGTTATTTTAAGAAGAAATCAATAGTATTATTTTGCGCAGTCTGGTTCGACGCTCGACTCTTCATCTCAATAGGATTTCAGAGTTTTTTCTAAACGTGTATCTTATACAAGGCAATATTGAGACGAGCTACGAGTTGGCTCGAGCAGGCAAAGAAAGGCGAGTGATTCTTTGAACTTGCAATTTTTTCAGTTTTTGTGTAAAAGTTATTATAGGTTTTTTCCGAAAATCATCTTTTGTGTATTGATTATATCATGAATTACGCGGAAAAATGATCTACTTGAGGAAAATTGGGTTAACTACATAGGTACTCCTCCTTTCCGGTTGGCGGGTAATTCTTATCAACAAAGCGATCTAGGCTATTTACCTACTTTAAGTAACATACGTAGATAATGAGAAACATGGATTGAACAAAATTGAATTAATATATACATAACTCCGAATATATAAAATTGTAACATAAAAAATCTAAGAACTCCGGATTTGCTGATTTTGTTGTGATCATGTTCATTAAAGTCAATCCAATCAAAAAAAGTCCAATGTAGTTCTTTTTCAATAACTTCTATAGTTAATACATTGAACTTATTTTATTAATCAGGTACCTACTACATACTTACCCAACTCAAGACGTCAAATCTGCTGCAATCCTAAAAAAAAAATTTATGTCTTTGGGAATGTAAATTTTTATTGATATAAAATAAAAAATAAAAGTTTTGAGATGGGGGCGCGGTGGCTAATATTTTAAAAAAGATTTTGACGGCAAGAGAATTGAAAAAAGTTTTTGTTTAGTTATCTAAAGTGTTGTCAGGATTATAATCATTACAAACATACAAACAAACAAACAATCAAATCTTTCCTCTTTATAATATTAGTATAGATAATGGATCATTCATCTGTTGGGAGTGACTGAAACAATTATCAAATAATACTCATAAAAAAACAGGTTTCCCTTCTGAACACGTGCGCAACACAGCTATCAATTTGAAGGCGCGAGGTCAAATATCTTTCAAATTGCACCATTATTAAACAGGGGCAAAAATTATGGGTCATTTGCTTCAAGCACTTACAGGGTGTCCTTTAAATAATAAGCAGCCTTAAGGCACCCCTATAGCTACATTTAAAACAAACCAACATGTCATAGCAAAGAGTTCTGAGAACCCTTTATTACAGAGCGGTGACAAAATTGCTTTCTTTAAATACATAGCATACTATGCTCGCGTGTTGGTTAACTTGTGCACAGGGGAATTTGAACCCTCTTTCACTGTAGCAGAGGAATATTTCTGATAGCTTGCTACGCGACAGGCAATAGGGGCTCTCCTCTCTTTTAAAGTAATAAATAATAATGCATGGTTCAAAATTAATGATTTAATCACTTCTCTGTTTACTTTATTTGCTTTTTAGCTTCGACTGTTCTGAGTAAAGTGAGTTTTTTTGTATATTGAATGAGACGGTGTGATAGTATCTTAACAAAAAAAAACCGTTTTGAAATCTAAATGTTAAAGTAATCTGGATTTTCTCTGCATTTTAATGAACTTTTTATACATAAGTTTCACCTCCCTAAAGAAACGTCGAACAAAAAAACAGCCAAAAACAAAGTAAAATTTTAAAAAATTCCGAACACTTGAATTAAAAAAAAAACACGCGGTGCTCGTGCACGAATAAGGCTTCAAAACAAAGTTAAAATTTGTTTATTGAAATTTTTAACAAACTAACCATGTACAGCACAACAAGTTATTTAAGAAAATTTTGCGGTTATTCAGCCTTGCTTGAAAAGTTTTCTTTGATTTTTACTTTGGCTTCGTTGTGTGAGTCTTTGTGGGTATTGGTAGAGGAGTTGGAAGTTATGTTTTAAAAGTATGGGTAGGAAGCCTTGTTTGTTAAGCGGGTTTGTTTTTTATTATTTATTTGGTGTAGGAGCGTTTTAACCAACATCGCATGTCACCCCCTAATTATAAATTACAATAATTCTTAAACAAACAAAATAACATGCTATGTAACGAAACAAAGTAGTCAACGAATACTTAGCCTATACGATTTTCCGACGATTTTTAAACGTCTATTATTTCTTATTTACCAAAGCCTTAAATGATGAACGAAAATTATTGATTGTACGCAAATAAATCTATGATATACATTCTACAACAAAATTATGTCTTAAAAAAGTTAGTTACATTAATTCACAGTACAAATCTTTGAAGCCAGCACACCAGTTACATTATATCGTCAATAGCATTTTGTAACGTGTCCAAGAGTCCTGTAAGGTCTCGAGCAAATAAAGGACTATTATATTTTTATCAAGATTATTTTAATATTATAATCATTTTGTTTCTATCCTACCGTTAATGGTAGGAACAAACAAATTCTGATGAGTCAATCTTCCTACATCTTTCATCACGTAAAACAACTCAACACATCCACTGTCATGCCTTGCTATGCGACAAGGACGCTCTAGTTACAGCTAGATTAAGTCGTACGTGTCCGCAAGGAAAGTTTTAAAAAGTTCTGTAAGGTGTGTTTCGAATTTTTGTTGTGTCTAATACTAGTAAGTTATTGAATCAGTGGTAGGCACTACCTCAACACCCAAACAAATCAGAGCTCATTGTGACCAGCGGGGCACCGGGCTGTGAATTAGAGGTCATAGGTTCAAATAACAATGAGCCCAAGTGCGTTCAACTCTTATTCTTACCTCATCTATTTGGGTAACCGAATTTATTGTAGATCGTTGACTTAGGTTACGGTTGGATCAGCGAACTTTTCGGGAGTTTTGATGTTGTGATTAGGGTAATTTTAAATCTTTGATGGAGATTCGTCCATACCAAATTTTTTTAACAAACAAAATTATTATTACTTGACCAAATTAGGACTAGTATCTATAATTGAGCTAAATGCAGACTGCTGCAAAGAAACTACAGGTAGCTAAACTGATCCATATCAAAACCAGTTGTAAATTCATGCTTAATAGGGAATTGTGGTACAAATGCGATAATCTTTATTGGCAAAATAAGAAGTCTTTCATAAATAGTATTCAGAGATAATCATTGTCTCAAGAGGGACTTGGTTGTTAACTGTATTAGAGGTTTGATGTACGAAAACTTCAATAACTTCATCTCAATTACGGAATCTAAATGTCGAATTTGAGTAATAGGGATAGGTTACTATGTAACTATGTAATCTAAATTTAGGGACATATAACCAACGTACAAAATATAACATTGTAAGGACTAACCAACTCTGTAAGCGACGTTACATAAAAAGTTACAGTAAAAACGGTTCATTGCCCCCGACCTTTGGGCCACAAACGACAATGCATATTCATGGCCTGAACAAAGGCCAACCCGCGCTATGCTGGAATACCTATAGATACACTTCATTGTGCCCCTTTAGGGATTAACTTGTTTCATTCCTGAATAATAAGCTTTTAGGACCTATAATCGTCTAATGGTTTTTTTTTTATTTTATACAACGCTACGCCGCGGTGCAAAATAATATATAATAATATATAGAAAATTGCCGTCTGAATTAATAACTTTGACATATTAGGAACTATCAAATTATTATTGAGTTATTAAAAAACCTAAATCAAAAAACGCAAAATGTGTCCGAAATTGCTCTCGTTTAAAGCATCCTTATTACAATACATGTGACACAAATATTTGAACGTCGATTTGGGCCCAGAGTCTACCAAAGTGCAGTTGTGCGGAGATGTCTGATCTGAAGCGGAGACGAGAAGAGTTATTTAGCTAGGGTATGAAAAAAGATGTAGGGAGATGCTTGGAGTAAAGCGGATTTGTGCTGGCTAGAGCGGAACTGAGCAGCGTGTGTTGCGATATTTGTTGAGATAGAAGCTCTAGCGGCGCCGCTCACAACTCTTCTTTGTCCGCTGCGTGACGTCACCAGCATGCGAGGCACAGCTTACATCTCCGCTTGATCTTTGTTTCTTCGCATGTAAATAAGATTTGTACAACTCCGCTGGTATCAGCTGAAGCTGAGTGGAGACACACATCTCGTGTCTGTAACGACGTTCTATTGGTTGAAAAAAACACATTCTTTTTCTTCTTGTCTCAACTGCGCTTTGGTGGACTCCGGCCTTTACTGAGCGTTGCACAGATGTATGGAAAATGACTAAAGGTGTCGCAAATTACAAAGATACTTTACCATCCAATAGTGACCAAATAAAACAACCAATAGTGATCAACTCTAGCTTAGAGTCGATCATACTATTGGTTGGTTTTTACACAACGAAACAAATCTCTACGTTTTCAACTTCTAGGACGTGTAAAATAATAACAATTTAGTTGCCCCAGTTTTTATTCATGAAACTCAATGAGATTCCTTAGAACGCTTAGCAGATAATTATGTTCATAATAGGGGACGAGTTGCCCTGGTTTGGTTCGTACGACAGTGCATATTCATCTTTGAACAAAGGGTCTCGCTCGCTGCTGAGCGAGATTATTGACTCATTTATTCTCAAATGCAGAATCCATATATGTACTAGTACGTACCTAGCACGTACATGAAACATGTCACAATTATTATCTAAACTCATTATTGATATACTCATAAACTGTAACAAGATTCTGATCTGAGATCTGTACTGAAGATTGAAGACATTTAGTTTTTTTAACGGCACTCTGTTATTTATTTTGTTTGCCGATTTCTTAGCCGCGTGTCACATCACACCGTAACTACTGAACGAATTCGTATGAAACTTGGCATGATTTGAGTTCACGCTACGAGGAAGAACATAGGATATTTTTTATCTTGAAATTCAGTAAGGTTCCCTTGGGAGAGGGGATGAAAGTCAGTCAAAAAAGTAATTCATCAGTGCGTTGTGTGATATCACCATTATTCTTGTTTCGTTAGAAACAGTGTTGCAAGATCGTAAAAAATCTGTCAATATTATCGTCATCCTGAGCCAATATTAAGTCTATGCTGGACATATATAAACTATACTTAGTTTGTATAATAAAAGATAGGTAGTAAATTTTCGCTCAAAACAAAATTAAAAAAAAAAAATTAAGTGAACTCTGGAAATAAACATGCCATTGGACAAAAAATTTAAAAAGCATTGTTTGGTTTCAGTCGTTCGTGCATGGTCGGACACGCTTTTCCCCGGTTTTATTTATTTAATTGTTTTTGCGTGAAGAGTAACAAATAACAAACAATACCCACCGCCCATGTTATATTATCTACCGGTGTACATAGGAGTAAATATCTACCCAATAATAACATGTTCACTTTACCTACAACTTTCGTTGCGCTCGTGTAAAATTTTCCAATAACATTTCTCTAGATTCGCTTGAAAGGTTTTTCCGCCAATATTTTACACGATTGCTTTGCTACCAGAAGTAGCTGAGCGTACCAGGTGTCGAAATGTGTTGCACATATACCTATGTACCTACTCTAATATTTATTATCCGTCAAGCACCTACAGTAAAGAGCCGTAGGTAGTTTTAAAAGAGCTTTATGGCTAGTACCTAAACATCTGGTGAGCATATTAATTATGGTTTTCGGTTCTTGAAGATGTCTTTTGAATCTCGTTTCAGAAAAGTCTGGAGTTCATTAAAGAAGTGATTATGACATGTTTTTAAAATCTTGTGTATCTATTCTGATGTTTTATAATCAGTATAAGTTGGATGACAACTGCAAGTCCAATTGCATATTTTTTTTTACGAATGTAAAAGTCCCCGACGCGAACCTCTTTATGCCCATTCAGATATGCTCAGCTACTTCTGAAACCGAAAATAGCTGGACGGAATTGAAAAGAGAAGTCGCACAAGCTTCATCCATCGCTTCCGCTGCAAAATGAGGAGTTTCCTATTCGGTGTCCGGTACTCGTATTCATGTCTTTGACTGTGACTCGACAAAGCTGAGCTTCTGGGAAAGAAGAAAGAGAATACAAACCTATGACGTCATAGCTCTGTGAGACCGATGAGATCCAAGGCTTGTAGTAGTTATATTCTTTAATTAAGGACGGGTTCGTTTACATAGATATTGGATTTAAGTAAAAAAATGGCGCCCTTATTATTATTCATTTCTGTGATGTGAACATCAAATAAATAAATAATGCTGTATACTTAAACCTTAAGTCTATGCTGGACGCTGGCTTCCTATTTAGATGTTTCTAACGCAGACGTAGGGAGAATGACGGGGCTGGCTTTACAAAGCCAGAGAACTGATTTGAATTCTACTAAAATCTGTTTATCGTTTTCTGTTAGTTGCACGCCGCCGACGTCAGACAACCTCGATGTCAATAAAGCCCAGCCTAACCCGATAATGTCCAGCGCCCATCAGCGAAATAGGATTAACACATTAACAAGGCCCCATATCGGCGCGGATTCTGGTCCCGCATAGATTTGCGCAAAATTGAACCTTATTTCTATTAAAACGTCTCCAGGTGTCTAGTTCTGGTCTGAGAACCTATAAGTCCAAAGACTTACATACCCACATCTGCTCGTGTGCACTTATTATGCTCATGAATTTTAATAATAGACACCCCCTTAAAAAAATGTATCTGGTGTCCAAAAATTATGGGGTTACCAGACAAAAATATTTTTTACAAAAATTTGTTTCTACGAGACAATTTTAAATTAAAAATGGTCAACTTAGTCTTAAGCCATCCATCAGCTCTAACATCCTGATCAAATCAGCTGAGTGCATAGAAGACTCCATTCATTCAAATTGGAACCCTAGAATCACTTATGGAAGACCATAAGAGGGTCAAATAAAATCCCAAAAAATCAAATAAAACCAATTGCACCGCGAGTTCAGCACCATCGTAGTCGAATTTTGAGGGATATTATATTAATTAATTACTTAGAAATTGCACCGGGGGGGGGGGGGGGTGTAAAAAAGAGTACGTTCCCCTGCTTTCGCACTTTAATAACCAAAACCAAGAACACCATTGTATAAATGGACCTGTCAAACGGTGGTTACTTGAGCCCTTGGAGTGGGTGGAATGGGCCCATTGTTAAATAGTTAATTCGTGCTGACAAGGGCGATTATAGGTTAAAGCTTATAGTAGGACATTCACACAGTCCACTACAAAAATACTTATTACTAGCGGTCCGCCACGGCTTCGCACGGGTAGTTAACAAAAACGAATACTTTCATGCGGACCCCTAACTTTTTGAACATATTCTACATATAGCCTATGTTTATCAGGGAAAATTTATGATTCTAATGGTGAAATAATTTTTCAAAGTAGTTCCGGAGCCTATTCAATAAAAAAAAACAAACAATCAAATGTTTCCTCTTTATAATATTAGTACTTATAGAAGACCCACATTTTTGAGTTGATAATCGCGTAAAAACCTTACTTTGGACAGGAATCGATACACCGTGTTCACTGACGATCGGAACTAGCTATTATACCTATGACCCGACTTTTACGCTCACAACTCAAAAAATCACGCTCCGTTGGTCACAGCCTAAAATATTTATTACATTTATCGTCGATTGTAGGTAAGATTGCAGGTAGTTACAACTTCCTTAAATACCAACCAAGTGCTTTACCTAAATCCTAATCTACATAATCTGAATATTTCAACACGTGAACAAATATTACCAAACAATGCGTCGAGGTCATGCCCTTGAAATATAAATTAAAATAACTACAATACTTTCGAAATACTGAATTAACAGTACTTTTAATTAGAAACGGCCCGCGCCAGTGCCAGGCATTTATTTTTCACGGGTTTGACTCGTGATAATAGCCATAGCCATTGCTAATATAATTAAAATTCAGTCATTAGGTACCTATACCATAATAAAAGGTACAAGTATACAAGTATGAAAAACTTATAAATAATTATTATTATTTATAAGACATTCTAAGACCGAGATTTCTTGGTTAGGTACTGCGTGTTGCCTTACAATACGGTATAGCCGGCTCTACACTCGCGCGTGAAGTCGCGCCGTTATTTCACGCTGTGAATGTATGTCGCGATCCACGCGTGAACTGTGTCCCTCCACACTCGCAAATCTTCACAGTCTTGTTCGTGACTATGGACAACGACGACGACGTGATTTCTGCAACCACTCCTTACGATGTACTGTCCGCTACTGCGAAAAAATGCGAGTGTAGATGCGTTCACGTTCGCGCGCCACAAACCCTTTGTCGCGGACCAAAAAACCGCCTCCTGATCGGGAAAGGCGCGAAGCGCGAACGCGAAGCTACGCGAAGGCGTGAACGACATCCACACTCGCGTTTCGCAGTTGTCGCGGCCGTTCGCACCGCGAGCGTAGAGCCGGCTTATGAAGTTACATATAAAAATTATTATTATTATATGTTGTCTATTGGTAACTAGATGATGCGATTCAGCATAGTACATGGCATTTATCAAGAATACATGTTGTTCGTCGCAAAAGTTCGTGACCTCATCAGCATCTACCTATTATGTCCAGAGCTGAACATGCCGCCCCGAACAATGTGGTTTAGACACAATGACCAAATTGGAGGGGGCTATTACGCAGCCGTCACTCAATTTTCCATAAAAATGTACAAAATATTTTTTTTTAGCGAGTGTTCATCTTTTGGTAGAGCTAGATAAGTTATAATTTCTGAAATTTGTTCGTCACTCGTCCGACGTCCTTCTAAACTTTTTATATACCCACAAACTGAAGCTCTGTACAATAATCTTAGCAATTCTATAAGTTTGACGATTCTAGATAAAATGGCCGGGATGTTTGGAATCACCGGAATAACTCCCGAGTACCGGATAAATCGACAGCGCCTGTGAACAGTGGGTGCTTCAGATAAAACAATGGAGGTAGAGGACAAAGGATCTGAGATAAGATTACTGTTCCCAATGGGATAACTGGTTACATTCACAGCTAACTGGGACAGTAGGTACCTTGTAACCTAGAGTGTGGAAAAATTCGCCAAAGATTGTGAGATTGCACTAACTTGAGTTAGAATATATTGCTTCACCACTACGAAACCGGTAGTGAGTACTTAGGTTTAAAGATATTTATTCTCAAAAAAGACACAGCCACTTACATGACAACAGTTATAATAAATAAATAAAATAAAATAAAAATATTTTATTTCGAATAATTAAGATCCATATTTTGTTAGTTATTTAGCTTAGTAAACAATTAAACATGGTAAAAAGAACTCGTTGTTAGTAAGTAGGTACTTACTAATTAGATCTTTATCGCTTCTCTTCTCTGATCTTTGCATAGATGTACAAACTCCAAGTAATACTAAACCCAAATAAAAATTTATGAATCAGGAAAAACTCAGAAGTCACACGTAGAAATCAGTTCAGAAAAAACATTTTAAATTTCTATTTTTTAAGAAATTCCTCTTTCAATATTTCCTTTCTATAAACAATTAACAAGCAAAAAAGTGCGGAATGTTACTGCGTTTTCACTACAACATACTGTTGTTACTACGACTTGTCGTTCCAACGCAACGCATAAAAGCAAACTTGAAGAACTTAAAAGCTGAAGACCTTCAGAAGTTCTTTAACTACCTCGGTATGCTTAATTCAAAGAGCTCTATTATGTAAGGCAAAGGAAAACCAGGTAGAGTTCCGGTTATATAATTATATACATATGTAGGTAGGTTATATCCTACAGCTAGATTCCAAACCCAGTTAGCATCTCAAAGATTTCTATACCCTGCCCTGCATTCGAAAAGGTCTTGGCAAAGAAAACGAGCAGGTAAGTAGGTGTTAGGGTGGTACTGATCTCAAAGCTTTACCTACCTCCTTTTATCCTAAAATATTCTAAGAAAACAAGTTCTAAGAACGTAGACACGTAGGCAGTTCTTTTGTGTGTGAAGGCACTAGGTACCTACGCCTTTGTATGTAGATTCTTGTTATCTATTGTTCAAAGGAAAGTTGCCCGATCGATATGTATCTTTTGTAAGGAGACTTTGATCCGCTTACGATGAGTATGAAAAATGTTTCGATAAATTTAGAGGTCGCACAAATTGTAATACCCTTTTATTGCGAACCATTTAATATGATTAGGGAGTTGTCTATTTTCCAGCGTAATGAATGAGAGAAGAGGCTTTGGTAAAATATATAAATCTGCAGCGCATGTTGCGCTTAGACAATAGGTATCTCAACAGATAGGTATAGTTAATGCACAGAAACTCACCCCGAAATTCATTAGAAATACCCCCCATAAAAAATTATAGTACCATAATCAAGTAGGCCAGGTAAATGTCATATTCATTATTATCAACGTTCAAATAGGTCTCATCTTTAAATATTTATAAAATAATACCACTCAGCCGCATTTTGCCAGTAATTTTCCAAATTGCTCTAAATTACCTGTTTAGGCTGTTTAACTCTGACAACTGACATCCTATGAATTCTAGCAGTCTGGAGCACTTTTGTGGTTAAAAACAATTACAAAATCGTTCATGAGGATTGTTCCCACTACTCTTTCCCAACAATGGCCCTTGAAATTGACCGACCATCCCACTCTCAAAATACAAATGGAAAACTTGACTTGAAAAAATTTGGTAACAAAATTATATAAAGTCCGTATTCCGGTAAAAAATTAAATCCATTAAGAGAGCTTGATTCGTTTGATTGCATCGCAAAGGATATTTGCGGAGGTTGATTGCCTATCAAACAACCCCAAGATTTGTTTGATAGGCATAGATTGAGTTTACTTAGCATTAGCCCATAGCAGGCTTGATTGCGAATATTGTAAAACCTTCTTATTTTGTGACATGTTAGTACCTGAACACATGGACAGGGAGCCTATTTTATTTCTCCAATAAGAAATCGTGTTCGTGTTCGTATCGGCCAATTGGTGCCCTAATACAACGAATTAGAGTATCAATTTGCACAAAAAACTAAACGTAACAATCGATTGCGTATTTTGTAGAATTAGAATACAGAATTAGATTAGAATCAGATACTTACTATAAAATGATTTTCATGTTTCAATAAGCTTGCAATAAGAATAAGATACTGATTTTTCTAGCAAGTTTACCAGGACAAAATACAAAGTTCTATGTGATGACACTTTTAAATTTTGAGGAATCGTTTTTCAGACAACACTCTCTAAACATCTTTAGGTAGCCACTTTCACTCCAAATTGAATCTCTGTGCGTTTTCTAAATAGATTTCCCATCTAACCCTTTACCACGGTTGGTTAGTTCCAAACTTTGTTTTGCAAACAGGGTTAAAGAGTTCTTCAACTCGGCTTGGATAAAGGTGAAAAGTGGAAAAAAGTGTTTGAAAGGAAAGTCCACAAAAAACTCCTTAAGTAAATCCAACAAGATACCTGAGCCTGTCTGTGTTTATTTTCTACCTTAGTTTAGCCAATTTCTAGACTGGAGATTCTAAGAATCCATCCGGACGTTGACTGTTTTCTGTCCTGCGATATTAAACTTAAATTTTAATCGTTTTTTTTTTCGTTTTCTCATTATTTACAGATGTTTGTTCCGCTTTGTCAACCAAACTAGACACTCAGTTATGAATTTGGTGTCAAGTTAGTGTAATTAGTGCAAAACATCTTATTAGGGAGAAGCATAGTGAGCAGCAGACGAATGCGTGCTGATATGAATGCACATAATAACTTATTCACAGAAATAACTAGCTGTTCTGTTCAGCAACTCTGTTCAGAAAATAAATCATAAAATTTTTGGAAGTTCCCATCAAAATTTATAGAATTAAACTAGATCCATCCAGCTATACATAAGTTTTGTATCTTCGTGTATGTACGTGTACAGTATATTTTTCGTGACGAATTTATTACTGATTCAGTTCTTCGTAAACTTAACAATGTTGAAGTCGGAAATAAGCTGTCGCAAGGTTGAACTTAAATGCAAGGATCTGATCAGACTGGAATTATTTTTTAAAAAGAAAGTCCTTCCGATGTAACTCTGAAGCACTGACCAAGCTTTTTTATCCCAGCTTCGACATAGTGCAATACTTAAAAAAAATCTACCAAATCAAAATAACTTGCAGATATTTATAGAAGCGGCAAATAAACTTTGTCGACAAAATGTCTGAAAAGTGCGATGATCTCTCTGAATTCCTATGAATAGGAGCTTAGTATTCTTACTCTATTGTACAGATCACACATGGAAATAATGATTTCCCACTCCCAAATTCGTATCTCACGAAAATTACCATTCAAAATTATGCCACAGGCTCATGTAGCTAAACAAACATGGAGAAGGCGTGAATCCTTTATCACGTTCGTTGGCACAGCTATGCAGGGTCAGGGATCAGAGCCCGGGGCAGCTCCTTTTATGACAGCCTGTAAAGGTTTAAGTAAGTACTGCAGATTTCAACGATAATATTCAAATTCGAGATTCTGAAAGATGGCCTTTGAGCACAATACGCGAATCACAGATAAGTTCGCATTCATTGTTCGTGTCACTGGCTTCTTAGCTGAGGTCGGTGACTGGAGCATACTTGACTTCATCAGACTGGGTATTGTTGCTTTAAATACCTCTCAGCTGAAAGGAAATTCAAATTCTGTTCCACTATTCATGAAGAAGTAAGAATAAAGTATTTGGAGTTGCTTATCCTATTGTAATCCTTACCATTAAAGGAAAAACTCTGATATGCATTCTTTAAGAAAAACATAAGAAAGGTTTAGTCAGTTTCAGAAAAATCGCTATATTTTTTTATAGAGGTAGTTTGGAATCCGAAGTCTTCAGAATTCGCAACTTTAATAGTAACGTGTCAGAAACATCCATTTCCGAAACGTCGATAGTTCGCTGTAGCTCAAAATTCGGTACACTGAGCACATGATTCGCCCACATTTAAAGTCCTTCCAGTATGCATTCTACGTCAGCGTAGACTGCAGGGCGTTGCACTGTCGATTCTAATCTATGTAATGCATTTCTTGACGTTCAAGGCTCTCAGCGAACATGGCATTTGAAGACGAAGTTCTTAGATAAACCTATCCTTCTCAGTTCTACGTCTTACTCCTTACTGTGTTATAAATGTAGGTAGACGTTTGAGGTCAGATAAAGGTTGTTTAAGAAAATCTGAAACGAATAGTTACTTACCTATTAGTTTCCTACCTTAAATGTTTACAGACTAATAGGTATATATGACACACGAAAAATATACGCCCCTAAATGTAAGAACCATTTCATCTACGGTTGCTACTGCTCTGTAATCTGTGCCTTTGGCAACAGATGCATCATTAGCAGCCCCTAACGACTCAAGTCTTTTCAACATACAAGTTCCATGAACGCCAACTTCCATCTATCTATACGTTGGCACTTTGTACCTATCTGCAATCTACCAATCGAATCGATCTCTGCAACTCGGCTCTCGCCCGCACCGCACCTACCTAACCAGCCTCTATAAAGTAGAAAGCTCGAATAGAGATCTATTTGTTCCTCAGCTATCGACCGCCTAACCTCAATAAGGCACATGCGGAAAATTTACTCCCGAAAACAGTCTTGACACCTATAAAGGGTACAGTGATGTTGGAAAATGGAGGGAGGGTGCCCGGTCGATCGCCTCGAGACTTGGCGGGCTCGCACCGAGCGGCAACGTCGCGGAACGAGTGGGGGCGGGCCGGCAACGCCACACGATCAGCTGTTGCCCGGACCACTTTAGAAATTCAAAACAGGCCACAAAAACGTGCCGAAGTTCGCGTGCCTGGGATGGTCCTATGTGGGACACGTCAACACGATCCGCGAAAATGATCACGTCAACACTATCCTACCGGGAAGAATGATATTTCGCGCTCGGATGCTCTTCGCACGCTCAAGAGCTTGAAATCGTACATTAGGTACCTTATTTTCATCAGATTAGGGATTTCGTTCGTAATCTGCACGATTCTGATTTTGTGTCTTTCCCCTATTTTGGCTGTTCTTTATCTCTTTAGACTTTGAAGTTTTCATCCTGTATCCTGTACCTATCTCTGCTAGATTTTCAACATTATAATCATTTAACATAGTTATTAAAACATGTCATTCAGGACCGATTATGCAAATGACTAAGTCTCTTTGACGTTAACGTTCTCCATCAGATTCGAACCTGCATAGATGAAAATAACTGAGATAATTTTGCTGGGTGTAAAAATGTCTATAAGAACATTTTGTTAGCAAAGCATTTTCGCAATAAAGTATTTTCCATTTACAATATCCTTTCTTTCCCAAGCCATCATCAACCCAAGCATCCATCGTAGCCTGTTAGGGGACCTCATTTCCTGTCATTATTTTACGAATTGTTATTTCTGGTAGTTTCATACAAATCACTATCCCTGTCACTTAAATTCCGTGATCTGTGACGTCCAAATGCTTATTGTTCGTCATCACCATCACCATTATCAATGGCCTTTACTTCCATAAAGGAAGATTTAAATTCAAATCAATCATTTATTTGCAATAATACATACATAATTAATATTAAATGTTAGGTTTTAGGCGTGCAAATAATCTGTGAGTCATTATTAAATTTATTCAAAATTTATATTAAAATTCAAGTCTCTAAATATTTTTTCACATTAAAACATTTTTCAAGTAACCATCCATCCACTTAACTTTTTCCTAAAGATATTTCCATTACGTTCTTTCATATTATATCTCCTGGTCAATTATTGTAAATGGTACACATGAAAGAAATGTACCTACGAGTATATACATTTCTTTTACATGTATATTTTTGGCACTGGGGTTTGAAGAGTTAATTTTTAAATTTGATCCTATTGTGTTTTAAAATAGATTCGTGTTTATTTCTCTCAATCTTTTCTTAGTTTTGTCGGCCTTATACTTAAACAGAGAAGCCCTCTTTCCAATCTTTCGTTTATGGAAGTAAGGGCAAGTAATGATTATAATAATTATGATAATGATGATAATCAAGCGTGCGTAGTAAAAACTACTTTCAATATTTTTTCCAAATTCAAATCCACCAATTACACAAGACTCTAAGTAATTTAGTAATTTATCGTTGTTTGTATTTGTCGTTTCCTGTCCTGTATCTTCGTTTTATTTGGTGTGCAATAAAGAATACTTGTATTGTATTGTATCCAACTTTCAAGGATAAAATATAAAAATATATATAGCGTAGATCTTATCCATGGAGCACCATATTATGTAAGATCTACGCTGTACTATATACTAAGTACATTAGACAACTGAGGATAGATATTAATATATCTACGGTTTTGTAAATAAGTATGAGACAGCTAACAACGAATGCTAAGCATCTCTTTCTGCCATCAGGCACACAAATAAACCAAACAATAGGAACACTCATCAAGAAAAGCTGACAATGTCAACCGAAATTCCCCTGACTCCTCGCGTTTCCATCTCCGCATTACATCATCTCGAAATCATAACCTCACACAATCCGAGTGAAACTCCACTACATTCCGGGCGGAGTCGGAAGGAAGTGCAGGGGGCCCCCTCCTGCTCAATAATTTGCGTGCGGGGCCCCCCTAGAGGCGGGGGGTGCGGGAAGGGAGAGGTAGTGCAATAGCCTGAGCCAGCGACAGCGTTGCCGTTTTAGCGACTTTGTCGCTAGATCTAGGGGATTTTGGACTCTTTTAGCGACATTTTTTTCAGATTTAGCGACAAAAAAATATCTAGCGACATCTAGCGACTTTTTAAAATAATGAAATAGTTACTTGGTCTTTAATTACTTGCAACACTTAGTCTATTATTGATAATTCGGGGATGCCCCTAGCAGTGAAGTTTATTTGTCGTGGACCGTGGTTGGTACCACGGAGTAGGTACTAAGTAAGTACAAAAATGCTGCAGGAATTAATACATACATAGAACTAGCAGATTTGGCTATAACAGTTATGTCACTGCCACATTCAAACGCTGAAGTCGAGCGAATGTTCAGTGTGATGAATGAATATCGTAAAAAATAAACTAAGAAACAGATTGGCGCCTGTTACTCTGAACTCAATCATTCTTTTATGAAACCAATTAAAAATTTTAAACCAGTGTTGCCACTGCTACGTATTGCCTGAAGATGTTCTTTCCAAAATCTCAAAAACCATTAAAAAAAACAAAGAGTACCGAAATGGGACCATCAACTTACAGAACTGCTCCTGCCAATGTTTGTGATGAGGATGACGTCTTAGATGACGAAATATTGCAATTTATTCAATTTTGATTACCTATTGTTTGTGTAAACCTACATCTTTTTTTTATGTAATATGGTAAGGAGAAAGGCCCGCCTGATGGGAAGTAAGTGGTGGTTATCTTCAAGTTATAAACACTTAAATATTACCCGTCTTTTATTAATGCAATATCCTTATTTATTTATAAAAAATCTAGCGACATTTAACTAGATTTTTCATATATCTGGCGACTTTTCGGTTGTAGCTTAGCGACTTTTTTTTTGCCTGAGCGGCAACCCTGGCCAGCGAGTAGTCCACAAGGTCACTGCCTCGCCGCACGCTATCCCCATTCATGACTTCATGAGCTACAATTAGGTATTTTGGAATTTTCGTTGCATAATAGGGTTTGATAATGTTTGTGTCATTGATACTTTTGTGGTTTTGCGTTTTGTCATAACTTCACGGGGTAATTTCTATTTCAAATCACTCATGTTTCATAAGTTAAGCTATATTAGTCGTTTTACGACGGTTTTCATTATCTCTTTAGATTTATTTGTAAACTAGCTGTGCCTCCTTGATAGATCAAGTCTGGTTAAGATGTAGGTAATAGACGTCCATGTTTGAATTCCTAACTTTATTGAGTTTATGGGAGATACGGATTCATACGGGTCCACCGTATGAAACTTTTTACATAATCTTCGAGGTGGTTTCGTATCTTTTTCTCTTTCTCACCTGCACATTCTTCATCATCAATAGTCTGGGATCCCACACTCCTGATGGACCTCCTTTTGCTTCTGCCAGCTTTTTCTGTCCTGTGTTTCATTCATCTATACTAATATTATAAAGAGGAAAGATTTGATTGTTTGTATGTTTGTTTGTTTGTTTGAATTGAATAGGCTCCGAAACTACTGGACCGATTTAAAAAATTCTTTCACCATTAGAATCCTTAATTTTCCGTGATGAACATAGGCTATATAATATTTTCAAAAAAGTTAGGGATCCACATGAAAAATTCAATAATTGAACCGTGGGCTGTATATTCAACCTCTTTTTCTATTATGGCGCGTCAGAATAGAAAAAGAGGTTGTATAGCTCACGGTGCTTGCTTTTTCTCTACGGCCAGTGTCAGTTTTGGAATGTCGAGTCAATGTCAAAAACCCCAATGCTGTTAAAAAAAGTAAAGATCCGTATGAAAACTGTGAAACCCATCGTTTTAGTGTGTTTAATTTCTGAATTTTTTGTTTAATACCCGTGCGAAGCCGGGGCGGGCCGCTAGTTAATTATAAATCCATACATATTATGTTCATTATTAATATTTTATATTTTATACTTAGAACGGTTAAACGAATTAAAAATAATAAATAATGCTAGACAGTTCACACAATATCATCTAGCCTCAAGATAGACAGAGCATGTGTTATGGTTAAGATAAATTTGGCAAAGAAGGAAATTTCAGGTAAGGGGCGAATACAAAAGAATAGTTTTGTCTGCAAAGGCAATGCTTTTACACATACTGCGTTATATAAAAACAAACGATCATCGCTCCAGCTTTAACTTTGACAGATTTATAAGTTACTAGCGGCCCGCCCCGGCTTCGCACGGGTATTAAACAAAAATTTCAGAAATTATACACACTAAAACGATGGGTTTCACAGTTTTCATACGGATCTTTACTTTTTTTAACAGCATTGGGGTTTTTGACATTGACTCGACATTCCAAAACTGACACTGGCCGTAGAGAAAAAGCAAGCACCGTGCGCTATACAACCTCTTTTTCTATTCTGACGCGCCATAACAGAAAAAGAGGTTGAATATACAGCCCACGGTTCAATTATTGAATTTTTCATGTGGATCCCTAACTTTTTTGAAAATATTATATAGCCTATGTTCATCACGGAAAATTAAGGATTCTAATGGTGAAAGAATTTTTTAACTCGGTCCAGTAGTTTCGGAGCCTATTCAATTCAAACAAACAAACAAACAAACATACAAACAAACAAACAATCAAATATTTCCTCTTTATAATATTAGTATAGATATAGATGGTGAGAGTACCTCACATTAACGCGTGCAAAACCGCGGGCCACAGGTTCTCTAAAGCATTTTCAGCAATTGTCGTATTATCTAAAGCATCTTATACATTTCCCCCGATAGGAGGCAGCACTGTTTGCCCACCACTGCACTCCCTACTCAGTGCCACTCAGCTAATGTAAACGTTGCTTTCTATATCTCGGCTTTCTCGGCACTTTCCTCACTTTGTTGCGATTATAACTAAGGCTAAGGTCTTCGTTTTACTAAAACAATGCTAAATAAATGGTCATTTCGCTGCACTCATTTCAATTGTGTTTAAAAGGAAAAGTGTTTAGTTTTTTTTATATTTATAACGCTTGGTAAGTAAGTATGCTACACATTGGTCTCCACTAAAATTAGGATATATGAAACTCAAATAAACGAAAGCTATTCTACAAAAATTGGAAGACAGCTCTAAAATTAGGTTGGTCTAAATCAAAATCTAATGCTATGTTCACATGCGCGCGTTCAACTCGACATTCAACGTGCACGTTCACGTTCACGAGCGTGTGAACAGTACGCCCGAGCCCGTAAACGCGCCCGTGAACGTGAATGCCGCGAACCAAATGCACTGACTGACACGAGACGGCGTGCGTGTGAACAGCTTGAATTGTCGCCGGCCCGGGACGGGCTGCATGCCGCGCAGCCCGCCAGGCAGCCCGCCGGGCTGCACGGCGCGCATGTGAACGTACGTACAATAACAAATCAACTTAGTTAAAATAGTTATAACACTTTTCTTTGAATAAAATTTTAGCTATGATTAGAAACGTCTGTCTTATTTGGTCATGATTAAAATATAAAGGCAAAATGCTAAAAGATAACACCAAAACTAGTATCGATTTAAATAACAAAACGATTTCGCTGTAAATAGATGGACCACTATTGAGCCACCCATGCAAGGAAAAAAAACATTTTAACTATAGCAACACCAACTACTACTCAGAGGCGGCAACACGTTCACAACACGTTCTTAAATAGGTATCTTAGAAAATTAAGAAAAAAAAAATTTAGATTAGGAAACTTTAAATAAAAGAATCAACACCATCATTAAGTTTAAAAGTTCTTATTTACAGCCTATTGCTGAAAATTGCATAAATTACTTGTAATTAACATCTACTTACAGTGAAATTATTTTTCATCAAATTGTTAGTGTGTAATAGCCTAATTAATGAATTATCTAATTAGCTGAAATTGATGGATTAATATTCAATGCGGTATTATTGCTTTAATTAAACCTATTCAATGTCCATATTTATAATGATTGGTTATACTTATGTATGTAAAATGTTTCCATCGTTGGTTGTTAGTAAGTAGTACTTTCAAGTAGGTAAAGCTAAAAATATGAACGACTTAAAATTCTTTATTTCACAAAATGTGGGAAAGTAAAAAACTCTTCTGCAGAGGATTTTATAGTTGTGCCAATTTAGTGTCGGATAATTTTCAAACCGCATTGTTGGTAGGTGTATCTCCTTCCTCTGTGTCGAACGTGGCGCTTTGTCCCTCTGATCCTCACCAAAGGTAGTTAGTTGGGCCCTCTCCCCTCATTACCAACGTTACGTATGTGATAAGTAATGTACCTACCAACCAGCAACTAAATCTTAACCAGGTAGTTAAGGCAAAAGAAAGAAGGCACGACCGCAGTTGTTTTTGCTTTAGCTAACTGTTATAGCACAAGTAAATGATTATCTCGGGCATCGACCTCATCAAAAACGTTTTGGTTTAGATGAAAAATGGTGCGGTTCACTTTTTCTAGTGTTTCGCTTTACTGAAGAGCACTGATGGTTGGTTTACACGTATTAAGTAGTCAAGAACTTGGTTAGCTAAGTTTAACTTATCCTTAAGCGACTTTATGCGTGTTAACAGTCATTTTCTCTATCGCATTAGGTATACCTGTAATGATAGATGTACAATATATTTAATAAATAAATAAATAAATAAATTTTCGTGGTAGGTTTTCGTTTTGTTTATTTCACCGATTATATTAGGTATATATTTATTATATATTTTGTTTATTTGACCGTTCACCGTGTTCAATTTCTCACTAAGAATTCTATAATAGGTACCTATTGCTAGGTATTTCTCGCGAACTTTCATCTTTAACTTCTTCAAAAATTTCAAAGAAAATTGCACCATTTGTGGATGCTATTGATCGTCTAGTTTTAGTCAGCTAAAGTTCTCCAAACTATAATTATAAATATTAAAGTAAGTTAAAATTTTGAATTGAATAGAATTATCTGTCATAGAAGATCACGAAAGGAAACCGCCCCGTCGTCGGGCACATCAAGTAACGAAAAAATTGCTCAACCAAGTCAAGGATTTTAAAGGATATATTTAAGGGAATTTATGAAATTTTCAATAGTTTACCTGCCTACCTACCTACTGTGTTTAAAAAGATTTCTCAGACTTGTTGACAGAAAACATGTCAGATTCAAGGATTGCGTACCTACCAGCATACCTACCAGTTGGCTACGCGATCCAAAAAACAACATGCCAGTAGGTGTATCTAACACCTACTGACTTGTTGTTGTTTACACTTCAGTAGATATGACAAAGATCAGTAATAGGCAGCCTGAATAATGTAAAAGACTGGTTCATTTAACTGAACACAATTTCCAAGGGCGAAAGGAAAACAATATGTTGATTTAAAAGTAGGTAGGTACGTCATTGTGCCGTCTTATGAAACATTGTGAGAGCTTTTCCCTCATTTTTCCTTCTCTCTCGCGAACTATAAATAAGTTTAGAAGTTAACGGTAACTTTATGGCTTCAACTTGCAATTTAATGCCCAGGCTCTGAACAGGGAGAGATCTAGGAGCATTTTCTGGGAAATATAAATAGGGGAGATTCGGACTAGCAATAGTTAAATACCGATCGCCCGCTTATATAGGAGAAGCCTGCTTCTAGCAGCTGTAGATGTAGGAGGTTCAATTCCTACCTACCTACCTGGGTAAAAAGTAAAAAAGTTAAATAAAAAAATTATTTGACTAGGAAAAGTTTACATTTTTGTATTATCTAATGTGCTTAGCAACTTTGCTAACCTCATTAGATAATTCAAATAACATATGGAATTCCGCAGGGTTCCATAATTGGTCCGACTCTATTTGCGCTCTACATGAATCAAATATGCAACATTCAAATAAAAAATTGTAAAATTATTGCGTTTGCTGACGATACAGTCCTACTATTTCGAGACAGAACTTGGCAGGGGCTATTTAAACAAGCGCAGGACGGTTTTGATCTGGTCTCACAGTATCTCTACCGAAACATTCTCACTCTAAACGCCACTAAAACAAAATGTGTCACTTTCTCACTTCGCAAGCCAGGACAGCCAAGTAGTTCGGAGTGCAAAATAATAGCACACACTTACCATTGTCTCGGAGAAAGAAGTAAAAGCTGTAACTGCCCTATAATTGAAAGAGTTTCCAGTATTAAATACCTTGGTGTCACAATAGACCAGCATCTGACGTACGATCATCACATCAGATTAATAACGGGTAGAGTACGCAAGCTTATTGCCGTATTTAAACAGATAAAACACGTAGCATCGAATCAGCAACTAATAACCACGTATTTTGCTCTTTGCCAGTCTCTAGTGTTATATTGCATAAGGTCTTGGGGAGGTGCCGCGAAGACGCATCTCCTCCCATTAGAGAGAGCACAGAGGGCGGTGTTGAAGGTGGCTTTTTCCAAACCATATAGATACCCTACAACCCAACTGTACAAAGACATCCATATTCTCTCGGTTAGGAAAATTTTCATCCTACAACTCATCCTTCAACAACATAAAAAATCACCTGACTTCCAAGTTTCGAGCAAAAGAAGAAAAAATAAAATTTTCCTTACGAAACCGTGCAAAACATCATTTGCTCGCCATCACTCTCAGTTCTTAGGACCATATCTATATAATAAATTAAGTAAAGAAGTAACTCTACATCAGACAACTAAACTTGAATGCAAACGTTCTACTACACGCTTTCTACAAAACATAGACTACTCTCAGGTGGAGCACTTATTGGATATTCAATCTTAATTCTGGGCTATATTAATTTATGCATAATTATACTCCTCTTTTTTTGTTTTAATTTTCTCGTCTTTGTAATAATTTGTTAGAGATTTTAGGTTTATTTTATAGTAGATAATATTCTTATAATATTCTAATAGGTAATTAGTAACGTTTTTTCATGTTTCACTGCTTTATTTAAACCTCTACCATATAAGATATTTTTGTGATTGTGAACCGAAAAGAAGCCAGAGGATTGAGCCCTCGTGTCTAAACACAAGTTATCAAACTTAGTTAGAGCGAGGTGTCATTGTCTTTGACCCTGTAAGGTTTACTACAAGTAGGTTTGTTACGAAACCAATGAGGAAACACCATTAGAATAAAATACATAATAAGTCCCTACTTGTAAACCCATTTTTTTTTGGAAATAAATATTTTTTTATTTTTTTATTTTTTTATAATACCCCCTATATATTTCTCATGGCACCCTCACTAGGCTAGGCCTGTATCGAAGGAGTCTATAGACACAGCTAAGGATGTACGCTTACCACTGAATATTAAAATATCACTAAATATAAATACCTAAAGATTAATGCTGTGATGTTAGTATACATTTAGAATTTTAGTGATGCTTGGCGATATTTATGACTTGTATCTGAGGAGAAAAGACAAGTTTCTAGTTAGCGTTAAATTTTTATCCGAATAAACTCTATAGCTGAAATGCATCAAGTTCATTGAGACAATAAGTCGTCAGCGAACTTGCGCTCGGAGATCGAAATGTCGTTTTTCATGGATAAATCATTGTTCATGCTTTTGCTAATGCTTTTGCTAGCGACTCGAGAGGTGAATTTTCTATTAAAAAAAATACTTTGAAGACATTAAATACTATTATGATTATACCACGCGGATTATAATTAGGACCACATATTTTCTTACAACTTCATTTTCTTCATCTTATACCAGAGGCCACAGTTCCAAGACCACTGCCGCAAATCACAACAATGAGCAATCAAATACGCGCCTTAACTTGTCATGTTAAGATGCATTTTAAAGTGACGGCATCAGATAAAACGCGCGCGCGGGTCACTCGCTTCTCGCAGGCGAACCTTTGACTACCGCGCAACAGAGGTCGTCTTTGTATTTGAACACTTTTTTCTAAAACTTTGCAATTATCATGGTTGTCACACTAGTCATTTATGACAGATATTAACCATGATTTTCCAATACTTCGGCACAGTTTCATGCGTCATGATCACGGACTACCTGAAGTCACTGCGAGTTAGTTTTTATTGGCAGTCATAACGAATTACCGATCTACGATTGTTGCCACTGTCACCGGTTTCATTAGAAAGCTCAAAACTCAAATCATGGGAAATGCCTCGATCACGTAATATTTTTTGTTAATTCAGTATTTTTGTACTGTGTCAGTTGTGTGATCCAGACTTAGTCTTTATTCTATGACACGGTAGATACAAAAATGTACATATTATTACTATTATTACTACTTCTTAGTGCAGGCCAAATGGACCTCCTCTTTGGAATAGGTACTAAAAGTTACAGGTACCGACTGTTTCTTCCACCTCACATTTTTAGACTCCTAGGTAATTCCCTGCCCAGCTTTTAAATATAATGGTTGGTTATAAAGCCATATTGCCCATACATGGGCCATTCGACTCAGTTGCGTGCCTCTGAGCGCCTTTATCGTCGTATACTTAACTTTGTTACAGTCCCTCGCTAAAATTAGCTGGTTAACGTCCAGGCTACACGTATCCGTTTCAGGGTAGGCCTTGTTTCAGGATATGTATCTACCTGTGGTCTTGAACGGATGTACCCATACGGTTTGAACTACGAAGTCAGTTCTTGAGAATGATTTGATTTCGTTCAAGTCCATCACAAGACTGCTTGGAAAAGCGATAAATGCGCAAGAGGAAATGCCGAAAATCGAGGAGGTAGATTTGGACATTTCCTATTTAACTTATAACTTGCATTTTCGTGGTTGTTTAGTTTACTTATAATCAAGCCATCCAATTCTATAAATCTATGGTCGAATATCAATGGCGAATTTCTAGAAAATATCTCATACTATACCATGACGTACCAGCTGTCAATTTGTATTCAAACTGAGATTTAAACTTAGATTTTTTTAGTAAACTTTTGAGTTGCACTGGTCGCTTATAAATAGTTTAGTGTTAGACTAGTAAGGTAGAGGTACTAACCTATTCAATACCTTCCAAATGTGGAATACAGAGTACGGTCCCTAAACATGAACAAGTAGGTGACCTACGGTCGTCTTACATCTATTTTGCATTTCACCAAATGGAGAGACATGTTCTGTCCCCTCTATCTCTGAACGTGTAACATGGCCGTTTTGTCCTTAAAGGGTAAATCGGCCCATAATTTATGAAATGTCAGTTTTTGACAGGTCCTTTCCTTTTGCGTGACTAACTGTACCCATTTATAATAATGCATTCCATTTAGTTAGAACCTCTGGTACTGGTAGTACTATTGATGTACATTTACTTACCAAGTTTTAATATATATAATGTTATAATAATAACTCATTTATTTCAGGCAACATTAGTCTAGTACAGGATGGAAAATACTTAAAAACTACGGCCCATATAAAATATATGTATAAGTACCTTAAACTAACATAATAGTACAGAGAGATGTTTGTATGCACTTAGTACCATGTCGCTAAAGTTGACCTACTCGACGACCTGATTCAATTGGCTAGTAAAGGCTCTTTACTCTTTTTACTGTGATAAGGTAGACTTACGGCGAAAAGCTCCTCAGTACCAATTTCTGTTGTTTCTTTCATACTTACCTTTTTATTTTGATTTAGGTAGATTAGATTCCTGCTGGGAAAACAATTGAAGGGCCCACTAGGTAAATCGTGTAGTGTTTAATAGAAAAAGAACAAATGTATTGGCCTGTTTACTAATTTCAGCAGTAGCTATTGGTACCAAGTGAAGATTATATTCTATTTTTGTATTAAATTCCGAAAAAAAATACTAAAAGGTTCCCTATTAATAGAAATGAAAACAAATTAATTTAGACATTGCGTAGGACTTAAATGAACATCAGTAATCTTCTGAGAAAATGAATAAATGAGCTTTTCGCCCACTACACCTTGAAGCCGGCAAATTAATTAAATAAATGAAAATTCACTCATTTTTTCGCCCACTCAATATCGTCAATAACTCATTTGAAATTTTTCCTCGCTCGGCAAAGCGCGATAAAATTGTTCGCGCGTACGACTGTGCATGAATGAACGCTTTGACAAAGCTATAGCCACCTGCGAACAATGGCCAGTATTGCCACTTGCTGATTTTTCTCTTGGTTGCATGAAGTACCTAAATCACCCTTTCACTTTATCACTTGGAAATTATTAAAACTTGAGAATGATTTTCAACATATTGAAACTCAAAATTAACCCATAGATATTATTCAACATCAACGCAGCTTTCAGCATTACCGACCAACATTTTTTTTACGCGTATTACGGTGCTTTAAGAATGTCATCGTCAAAGGATTCATGGTTTTATTCTTAGATCTTTGACTCTAACAAATAAATACCATAATTTTCAGAAGTATATTAAAGAACTGATTTAACTTCGACTTTTTTGCACTTCATTCTACAGAATGACAAATTGAAAACCGCGTTGAAACGCAAAAAATGCAATTTGTTTTTAACATAGGTAGCTTTCCTGGCGCATGGAGACGACTCGACGTCAATATAAAAGCAAAGTTATTAAAAACGTTCTGATTCAGACGGAATGTTATTAAAAAGTTTTATTTTATTCTGTGGAAAACTGTTTTCTCGTTTCATATTTAAAATGGTATATTCCCGTTCGCCCCGGGGGAAACTCACCTGTGCCAGGGCTTTCAACTAGGGAGTTGAAAAGGATGATATACTGAGATGATCGAAAAGCAATCAAAATGATAAAATTGGATCTGGGTACATCACAAAAAAATTATTTTATTCATTTTTTTTTTGCTATTTAGCATGGTAATTTTTCACTGCGCATAGCACGTATGCCCATCTGTAAGTCGACGGTGCGACCGACCCTAAAAGGCGCGCCGCGCTGCCACTGAGGGCGGACAAGAAACCACAGCTGTGTCTATCTGCTATACCCTACTGACTATAAAAAAAACACAGAACAAGCAGTTATTCTCTTCAAAATTCGTTTTTATGCACTCTACACTTCTCTTTATTCGGCGCTAAAGCCAAATAAATATCTATAATAGCAGCAAGCAATATCCCTTTGTTCCCGATTCGTTGACAAACAGACAATTGGAGTCATTCGATCTATTGTTTTGATGGCCTTCGGGTGCCATCAAAACAATAGATGTATGCAGACTATGGGAATTTATGTTTTAAATCTAGATGTCGCTGGATTTTTTGTTGTTTATCAAGTTTCGGATCTGATGTTTGGTTTACAGTCCAGTTTTAATCGGGTTTCGTCAGGAAAAACACTGGATACAACTGGATCAAAAAAACTGATGTAAACGGTTAAAAATTAAACCCCAAAAGTTTTTATACAAATCTTACTTATTCATCCATACTCATTTTTCTTTCGCCTTCGTTCTTTTAACTGTTTGGGACGCTAGGTATGAGTTCAGATGATTCAAATTGCATACATTAAAAAGACGGCAGCTACGAAGTGCTACGAATGTAGCAATATCATTGTCTACGAGAACATATTGTCTGCTATTAGTTCCCCTCGTTGTTTTTACAGATGTTCGCAATAACCTGATTCCAAAACGTTTCATGTCTGTCAGCTGTCATGCCACATTTAATATTATGATAGTCTGCAAGAGCTTTACATGCACGCATACATTTTATTAACCAGTTTAAACTGCACTAACATAAGTAATGTCGATCAAGGTCACCACTTGAGGCATGCGCGTACGCACCCCATGTTTTTATCAATGCGAGCTTGTTCTACGTGAGAACTCTTGGACAACAACATTATATAGACTAGACACCATTATGCGTTAGTTTTTGTGTCGTTTGCTGTTGCATACACGGGGTTTTGTTATGTAGTTCAATTGACAATTCTTTAGTATGATAAAGAGTAGGTTTCAAAAGCATCAAAAGCGTGCGAATTAGGGTGTCTGGTCTGGGCCTGGACTTTATTATGTGAAATGGACTTCTTTTTTGCTATCCCAAGGGAACTTGTTGCCGCTTGCCATATAAATTACCTAGTCTATAATTGGTAAAAAATAACAAATAAAAATAAACTTTTAACTCTGCGTATGCACGCTGCCTATGGCCCCATTTAAAAAAATCGCCTTTACAGTGACAATTAAAATTTAGACATTCGCTATTCGATCGCTTGAACTCTACTGAAAATATCAACACTATTCTTTCATGTCTAGACGTACCCTTGTCTAGGGCGTTCATGCTGGGCAGGTTTGTTCATTGCACAAGTAAGCGTCAAGTTGCTAATTCGAAAGCAGTAGGGGAGCTAATTGCACCATGGAGGCACCATACCGACACGGATCGCGTAGGAATGCACCCGCATGAAACAAACGGCCACAACTCTCATGAATTCAACCTTATGCCCTTGACTTAGGGTTCATAAACTTGCCACAGAATAATTAGACACAAAACAAGTCCAATTTATCAAGGTGTCAGAGAAATTTAAACGTTACGCCGAGGTGTTAGGGTCGATTAAGAAGTAATTTGTAGTGCGCGAGCCCATTGTTCCGCGTGACGTCACACGTCAACGAGGGTTGACTTTATTGACGTAATATCCGGTTGGATTTTAAATTGCTATTTTTGTGGTTAGGGGAGGGTGGAAATTGAAATAATTAGCTTTATGAAAACAATAATCAGAATTATACCATATTAGTACGTTTTTTATTGCGTCTGCCTTTGCGAAGCTATAGTAAGTACCTAGGTAGGTACCTTACCTACTTAGTTATTACCTAATAATAATTTCAGGTATTGAAAAAATCTAAAACACTTACCTAACTACGACACTGAAAGCACTGAGCGTAGGTTTTTCCTGGTAGGTATTTTCGCATTTTATAGGACTATGGAAATTATAAACATCTTGTGACTATAAAACGAATTGAACTGAATTGTTTCGATCAGAGTTACATTGAAAACAATACCTACGAAATCTGCAGATCAACGACGTGCGTGACAAACAAATACCTATAAGAAAAACGGATAAATGTTTAGTGGTCCAAAGAATATACACCTACAAGTACGCAAATAAACACAGATGGTAGGAAGGCAATCAATCACAATTATGTCGTGGATAGAGTTGCATGCAGATGGTTTATAATACCGAATGGTCTGCTTAGTCCTTTTATAATCCATCAATCAATTACTGCATCGGATGTGCATAACGTTGGTAACACTGTCGACTTGGTGCTGCCACGTCGTGTTTTCTGAACTAAGTAGATTATTTTAATTTATAAAATTGACAGTGATTAAGAATGATGCGTTTAATTTTACAGCCTTGAATATTCTAAATTATATTTATTTCTAAATTTTAATTTTTTACTCGTTTTATAAAGTTTGTTTGATTTGAATAGGTCCCGAAACTACTGGACCGATTGATTTATATAGGCTACATAATATTTTCTAAAAAGTTAGGGATCCGAATGAAAACTTCTCTAATGTAACCTAACGTAAAAAATGGTGTATAAAAATTAATATTTTTGAAATTTTGTTAACACCAGTGCGAAGCCGTAGCCGACCGCTGGACAACCCTTGCTAATAAATATATATTTTTTATTAACATCAAGCTAGGTTGAATGTAGGTACCTAAATACGGATTTTTAGTTAAAAAATATAAGATCTTATTAAATTCTAGTATTTTAGGTAGGAAGGTATGTATGTACTATTTCATGGCAAAACAAACCTATCTGTGTAGACGGTTAGCTTTTTCTATAGACATTTTTCTCAACTAACCCCGTTATTCATAATGTTCTGCTAACTTAACCCATTGCTAATTCTCAGTCTGTCTTCCCCACTGACATGTCATGAGTCAGAGTGAGCAACGCTGCTTAGCAACTGTTTTAAGTTAGCAGACCATTATGAATAAGGGGGTTAGAGTGATCATGAGCTTCTTTACTTTACCTTAATTTACTTTATTTCCCATTTTTATTAATTATTTAACTTTAGTTTATTTTGTGACGTGTCCAAGAGTCTGTAGGTCTAAAGGAATCGAAGTTTTTTGATTTGGATTTTGCTTAGCCAGGCTTTACTAGGCTCGAAGAACCAACTAACGAATGTAAAAGAAGTCATTCTCCGCCAGTAACGGCTCAGCCTCGCGCGCCGCGGATCAGCACGGTCAGAGTTAGGGTTCAGTATATTAATAAATAAATTTATAATTTACACGGCGTCATCTAGCCCTGAGCTAAGTAGAACTTTGTTTTTATGGGTACAGTACAATACATTCTGGTATCTGTATGGTAAACATAGAAACACCGGAACAAATATTTGCACATTGTACAAACAATATGCTTCGCATTATAATAGGTACCTACTTAATTATAATGTTTGTTGGTAAATCACAACTTTACATATCAAATATAGTAGCTACTAGCTAACTTACCTCAATCAAGAACATGATTACGCGTAGCAGTAGCAAACATTAAAAACATTTAATTGTAGGTATTTAGTACCTACCTACATGATTCTTTCAAAGGGTGTTAAGGAATGGTCCATATTTACCTAAAATTGTTTAGAAGGTTGGATGAAAACTAGTTCAAAATTGTTTCGATGTCTCCTTTAAACTATGCGTCCACCTGATCGGAAGCGTACGCAGCGTAAGGATTTGTTGTTTCAGTGGTACAGCAGCACTCGATCGACGTATCTTCCGATATGATGCCAGTAATTTATTAATTACGACGACGATGATGCGTAAGCAGCTTCCGGCGACCCAGTGGACGTAGAGCTTTAAGCGCATGGTAGGTATTATACCTCTATAGTGGTTGTGAAAACAAAGCCAACTCATTTTACAACGGAACCCTACGCTTTTCGAGCTCAGCTCGGCTTTGCTTTATTTTATCTTTTTTCTCGACAGTCATTTGATGACCGCGCACATTTTTTTCTTTTATAATCTCTTTGATGATACGATGGAACGTAAAAAAAGTTATATCTCACGTCGGATAAAGTACACAATTTTGTGAGCTTTTCTGCTTCCATTTTGTTTTATTTATTGTGATGTTTTATGGAAGCTTTATTCTGTTTTTTTTTTCCTGTTGTCCATTTAGTGTTTCGTAGGATTTATATCATTTTTGTCTTCTGACCAGCACATTACAGCTATACCTAATCAAAGGAACTTTATGACTTGATCCCCCATCTCCCTTCCACTCCTTGAGAAACTGACGCCCGGCGCATATCCCTTTCACTCGTACCTTAGTAAAGTCGTCCTCCCCTACTATAAGTTACGTATCGCGAAGGTTGGGAACTCGGTGCTTTTTAGGGTTTTGCCATCGGTTGCAAAACCCTTATGAAATCGCTTTGGGTCTGTTTTGTGTTTTGAATCCTTAATATCTCAGAAACTACTGCAGCTATTGACTTGAAATTTGAAATAATAAAACATTTTGTGCGCCCGTATAGAAAAATAAATGAAAATAAATGAAAAATCAAAGTGAAGATTTTCCATACAAATTTTGAAATCGAAATTTTAAATGGAACGTACAAAGTCGAAAGTGGTATCAAATGAAAGGTACTAGTTTGTAGATTGCAAAATAGTTTTTGAAATTTCGGTAGATTTCATACTTTTTAAAATATTTTGAAAATGGTCAAAAAAATGACCGTTCCCCCCCCCCTATCTCCGAAGGTTGCAGAGCGATCGACGTGATATGTACCAAGTGTTTGTAGGTATTGATCTATATTTTATAGGAAAAATATAGAGCAGTCTGTAAAAATAATACTTTTTGAAATATGGTCAAAAAAGGGCGGGAAAAATTTCTAAAATTTTAAAGTCCATACCCAATGTATTCCACTGCGCTCGAAGAATATTTAGATAATAAGATTATTGAATTCATGAATTCCACCGTGCTCCAAAAAAATATGAGAAGAGTAATGTATTCTGGATAATCCACACAACATCATTTAGCGACAAGCTAAGCAAGCTTGTGTAATTCGTACTACTACGATATCTGTTATACTTAATAAAGTATATATAAGTATCACATTAGATGATTTATTTTTGTGTACGTAGAAAAGGACTAGAACACTCGAACAAATAATCTGCAGATCTTACAAATATTAGTCCCGAGGCGGGAATCAAACCGCAACCTCCTGCGTTGTAAGCCCACCGCGCTAACAGGTCGTCAATATACTACCTAAACGACAAAAGTTCAAAACCCTCGGCGCGCGAGTTACACTCGCACTTGTCGTACTTGTTTTGTTAACCTATGCCTCTTCAAGACTAGACCACCGTGATACGTCGGCGTGAGTCGGCCGAATCGTCACTTATCATCAGGTGAGACTTTGTTCTATCCACGATAAAAAGTAAAAACCCAATATTAGCTACAACTGCAATCAAGGCTCCTGCACCAAACTGCCAGCAAGCTATTCACCTTCTGCTTTCAATTAACTGCATTTATTATATTTCCTTTTGCTAAGCAAATTGTCCGATACAGAGTTCTAGTGAACGGTAAAGTAAACATTTTCTCGTATCGAATTTTGTTTATCAAACCCAAACAAAGCAGAGCCAATTAGGTTCTGCAAATATTTTTGTTTCAATCTTTATTGAGTTCTTAGAATGTGCGTTGATTGGAACACTCTCCGGTTTCTTGCTATTGCCAATAATTATTTATTATACTGGGTATTTCAATTAAGATCGATGGTATATTTTGTTGTGAAAATAGTTGCTCTTCGGTAGGTACTTTTTGGTAGAGTTAATATAAGTAGGTACTTACCAAATTTAAGGAACAAAGTATCAGTTCAAATCCGGACATATTGGCTTGTGCTTCCATTTTATTCCCCATCCAGTGATTGTAACTTTGATTGATTGCTTTTATCTATTTTTTCCACGAAATACGTTGGCTAATTCAATTTTTCTTTTCCAAGCTCATTACTTTTAATATAATTTCGAAATATGCGCATAATTGACACGATAATTCTGATGAAGTCATTAATTAATGAAAAATGTTGATTGCGACGCGCAAGGCAGAACTTTTTCTTGAATTTATTACGATTTATTTCGCTTGTGGTATACGTTCTTAGTTATACAATATTATTATGATGGAGTCGATTTGATTAATGACTAGAGATCAAAATAAATGAAATGAAATACCTTCTAGTTAATAATTAGGTA
>OZ007533.1:12209362-12261846 GCA_963931895.1 Eupithecia pulchellata | reverse complement strand
CGTCTAGCGGTTAGCTGCTAGCGAACTGTGCGTACTAACTTACCGTGATGTAGTGTTTTTTTTTTTTGCTAAGTGAGGAGGGAGGCTTTTGGTGAAGTTTGTAGGATTTTGGTGGTGTCATAGATGTAAGATTTGAGTGGTGCCAGTGATGTATTTTATGCTAGTTAGTTTTAGGAAGGATTTTGGTGGAGCCGGAGGTTTACCATTTTGGTGGTGCCAGAGATGTAGGATTTTGATGGAGCCCGAGGTTTACCATTTTGGTGGTGCCAAAGATGTAGGATTTTGATGGAGAAAGAGATGTACGATTTTGGTGGTGCCAGATAGGAAGTATTTTGGTGGTGCATGCTGGATATTTAATTGTGGTTTGGATGAATTGAAATCGGAGTTGGGGGTCTTGTGCTTAACTAAACAAAACTATAGTGTCTTATTCAAATAAAAAAATCATAAAATATGCATGTAAAGAAAAATTAAATTAGGTGTTTAAAATAAAGGCCACACAGCGCTAATCTACCACAAACGCCAGCGCCTGCAACGTGTAGGTTTAGTATCATTATTCGGTAGGTCAAAAAAATCAGACGCTGATGAGAAACACGCCTGAATGGAACGAACTGAAACTGTCATAACTCGGACAGCATGGGTAACTACTAAGACCCAGTTTGCGTCCCTGCGCCACGCCGCCAATAGGTTGCACTAGAGAGAGTAAAAGTAAAGAATTTTGCTGCGATTCAACAGAACCGAATTATTTATTATTGTTATGTATAGATGCAAAATAAAATCAAGATATACATCATCATCATCACCAGCCTATAATAGTCCACTGCTGGACATAGGCCTCCCCTAATAAGCGCCATAGATGGCATCATTATTATAAGATATACATACTACTTACTAATTAAAATATAAGGTAAAAATAGAGAATGAGATTGATATTAAGTTTAAATAAATTTTCAGCTCTCGTCTATAATTAGTTTCCCTAACAAAAATGAACTCTTTAATTCGGTTCTGTTATCAAGCAAGTGTGTTGTGTTCAAACTGTATCGGCCTCTCTTTTCACGTCACAGCACGTGACCGTGTTTTGTGACGTGTCCAAGAGTTCTTTATTTCTTCTAGACCTTCTAAAGGAGATAAAGCAAAATTTTGTTTTGATATTTGATCGGTTAGAAGCGAGCTCTTCCAAGCAGCCTCTGTCCGTATGTAAGTGTATACAAGTGGGACTTACCGCTGCAGCAGTTTCTCCTCGTGCGCTAGCAGGTCCCGGGGCGCGGGCGCGCGCGGCGGCGCCGGCGACGACGGACGCGCTCCTCGAAGGGCCTCCCACACATCAACCTAACGACATACACTACATCAGAAATTATACACATTCATCCTTACCAATGTTATAAAAGCGAAAGTAACTCTGTCTGTCTGACTTTTGCGCCTAAACTACTGAACCGATTGTGATGAAATGGGCACAGACGTTGTTTAGACTGAGAGAAAGGACATAGGATTATTTCTATCCCGGTGTCATGTTCCACCGCGATATTCACATAACACAAGCTCTGCTTAGCTTGGGGCTAGATGATGCTGTGTGGATTGTCCTGTATTATTTATTATTTATTTATTTATTCTTAGTACAGGGACACGCGATATAACCGAATCATATTTTTTATATTATTTTTGTGTTATAACAAAATTAATAAAGTTAAAAACCTATTAAAATAAAATTAGAACCATTTTAGCTGTTTTAATTGCTCATCAATTATCGACATCGGGTAGGTAATAGAGTTGCTACTTTCTTGGGCCAAGCCGTCAAAGTATAGATAATAAAGCTCAATATAATGGTTTGTATAATGATGAATCTGAGAACTCCAGATACATATTATTATGTTAAGTTGTGACATCTGTCTAGCAAAAGCGTAGACAAAAGCACAACAAGCGATTCCAAAATCGAGCTCCTGGCTCCATATTGTGATAGTCAGAAACAATTAGCGAATAAATCAAGCTAATGAACAGTTTAATATACATCCTATACTCTACAATTCACTATTTTATAATAACCTCCAAGAAGAAACAATATATTTCATTATCTCTCATAGTATCTATATCTACGTTTACAATAAATAATATCAAAAATGCTTCAGACACGTCATGTTGAGTTAGAATCGTATTTTTTATACGCATTAAATTCAATCGTTGTGCAATTCATCAATTGACCGCAAAATCAGCAACACCAGATGGTATAGCCGATTTTCCATTCTTTCAAGTTCACGGCGCAGTAATATTGTGTTGAAGCGTAAACAGACTTTCGACAGTTTCTACGACTCAATCTCGACATAACGTATCACTATCACAACTACAACAACTCAACTACGATATCTAGTTATATATCTACCTGCAAGGCTCTAGCAAGGCCCAGCGCCACACCGGGTCCCCTGCCCACATTACCTGATCGTCGTGCGTGCCGGCCTCCATAAGGCTCTGTTGGATCGCATACTGCAACAGACCCTCCTCGCCGTCTTCGCAGCTTAATCTATCGTCATTGCCTGCTTCTTTGTAATGTCTGAAAAAATAAAACTTGTCAAGGCGTATCGCCTGGCTTTGCCTGCCTCAGCCGCTTCCGAGCGCGACCCCTGTTATCTGCTGTCTACATCCACGGCCACTCGAGTTCATTGCCAGCTCCACAATTCTGGACGTGAGCCTCCCAAAAGCCGCAACTAACGCCATTTACTGAGTACAAATTAATGTTGCTTTTACCAACTTTTCTGATAAGCAAATTTTCTAAATTATAACTTCATTTTAAGTTTATGAGGGAATTATTCTAGTTATATTTATGGGCTCAATGTTTTCTATTCTAATATTTAATTTATAAAAAACAAATAAAGTTCCTTTCATCATCAAATCACCCCCTACCACGGCTTTCGTTCTTACATAGTGAAAAATTATCTTAGTTTTAAAAAATTATAAATGAAAATAAAATTAATTCTCAGATGATTTTTCTATAAGTACATGCAAAAATAAATGTAAGTGCATAAGAAATAGATACAGACGTGCTTTAACATATTAGAATTAGGGTAAAAGTAGCAAGCAAAGTTCGTGCGAAGGAATGATGAAATTATCCAGGTAAGTGTTTATTTTGATTATAATTTTCTGATGCTTAAAGATGAGAGGGTCTTACTAAAGGGTTACAACTTATCATGAATAAACTAAGAAATTGAAATTAAAATTATAACAAAATAACTTCAGTAAGTTTAGTTCCCATATCAAATTATGATCTTGGAGTGCGAAAGAAGAACTTAGACTTGTAGACCTGTATTGGAACGACCAAAAATGGCATATCTGTATGCCAGAGGCAGATGCCATAAAAGGGGATGATTTGAATAAATTTTTATGTTCTGATTGGTTACCAATTATTTCGTGGATTTGATACGGAAGCTAGGTATTTGACTACTATTGTTTCTTTAGATTCCCAATTTTATGCAAGTTTACTAGCATTGATCATAATTTCCTTTGCGGTTCAAGCTTTTGTGCAATTTTTTAATTTCAGCTAGCATTGTGCTCTTTGAATGTTACGTCCGTGCTGTTTGGTTAGTAAATAACTGGTTAGGATTATTTACAGGCGTTGTGCGGCAAAATGAACCTAACGTTTTGGACTTACCTTTGATAATTGATTGTTGATCAATCGATGAATCTCTGGATTAAAACTACTGTGTCCGAGCAGCTCGTAGCAAACAGTCGATATTGCTATCTCGCTTGCACTTCAAGTAGTGATGGACAATGCTGTATACTTTATCAATAAGAATATCGATGTTTTATCATAAGCGTTATTCGATAGAATTCTGTATGCTATATCGATTTGAATATCGTTAATTTAAGTTCGCCTGTTTGCTATGAGCATGGATAAGTTAAAATATTTTGACTTACCTTGGGTTTGTCGAATTTCAAAGCGAATCTTCGAACGGCTTCTTTATGTTTGTACAACTATATTAGTAAATCTATAAGCATTTACTACAGCAATTCATTCTATTCGATAATATTTCGGCGCATTTTTAACCTTATCTCTGAATTTGATATAATACTTATCATGCTATACGTAACTTTCTTGCAGTAAGCTGAGAAACCAAAATGTTTCAGTCAAGATCACCAACAACTCTGATTTTAGAGCGTAAAATTCTTTGGTAAGCTTAAGAGAAAACGTAGCAACTTCATAATTACCAGCGAAGCAAAAAGCTTTACAGCAGTCTACACATCGAATAGAGCAAAAAGGCATACAAAGCGGTTATCTAACCTGCCGATATCGAAGCATTGGTCCTCTATGAGGCAGGATAGCCTGTCTCCCTCTTGTATGCTGCTAACGAAAGGGACGTCTGTTTCGGTGCCGAAGATATTGCCGAACGTTATTCGGGCGTTCATCACGTGGAAAAGGGGGATTTCTGGAAACAAATTATAAACACGGGTTTCACATAATGTTCGAAATATATTATAGGTAAGTAATAATTTTTATTTAAGTTTGATTTTCTAAAACCAATCAAGAGATCAAAAGCCAAAGGGCTTTTGATCTCTAAATTAGTCGCCCAGTCAAAGCCCTTTAGCTTTGACTGGGTTTCCGAGTTCAGGGGTGCAATTACGCTAAAATCTACCATTTAAATTTTATGCGTGATGGAAACCTAAATCTCTTATTATAGCCAGTCTCCTCGGATGGCGATCCACTGAATGGGATATTTTACCATAATAGCAAAGCCGGCGACGATTCAAGTACAGGTGCATATAATTTGTAAACCTTAGCGTAAACTTTTTCTTTTATTGTACCTACATTGGGTACATTACATCTTTTAATTTGATTTGTGCAAAGCTTGATAATACTTGCACTGCACCAACTACTTTAGGTATCTCTAACTGTTTGTGAAAAATGGCTCTACCGGAAGACTGAGTTGGTTGCTAATAAGCAACCAATGCTGGATGCTTACTAGCAACCAACTCATGCTGAGCCAGGGGCCATTTTGTGGCTTTTTGTTTATAACTGACCACAGTAAGTCTGTTAGTGCAAATAAATTGTTCTTATTCTTATATTATGTTTGTAAATGTACCTATTTTGACGGGGAAACCCGCAGGCAGCTGCATCTGTATGAAGTCCTTCAGCTTGGCGAAGTGCGGGGACGCGATCGCAGTCATCAGGTCCAGGATCGGCATTATCTGTTCTTGTAGCTGGAAGCAGATTGTACACAATTAGGTCACGGTACATGAGAGTAGCAGAAATGCTTTAAAAACTTAACTCAAAACGCTTGTCAGGCGTTTTTGTGGTAGACGAAATTTTTAGTTCAAGTTAAATCGACGTACTTTTAACGTCTCTACGAATTAGCTGTTGCCCTAGGGCGCCTATACGAATTAGAAAACTGCTCTTTAAAGATGAAATACAAACCACATGCGTCGCAGGCGGACCTTCGCCCACCGCGCCACAGAGGTCGTTAGTTAACACTTTCATGACCCAACCGCAAGGCATCACGTCTCAAATTCGATTAATTGTGCGAATCGCACCGCCGAGATAGGCAGTGAATGCGTTTACTTCCTATACAGTTTTATGTTATGCTCAGCCAATTTATATTTAAATTATGTATGTGTATTTCACACATGGACGAAGGAAATCTTTGGATTGTCTCTGAGGGCACAACTACTTCACTGGGTATTAGTTATTAATAAGTTCTTAATTAATAAACTGTGCTCTATGGTGAGGTCACCTCAGTCAGGTTCCACCTGAAAACCAGCGCTGCTTTTCATTAATGTAGCATTAGCTGAGGTGGAACCTTTTGGCCCGGCCGCCACAGCATGGAGCATGAGAATGGGTAAGCTACAGAGTGTACGTCTTGCACTCGATAGCTTACTTTGTTCTAGTATTAGTTTGTATAAGCATTCGTATAATATTCATTAATGTATAAGCATTCGTTTGACGACCTCTGTGGCGCGATGGGCGAAGGTCCGCTTGCGACGCAGTAGGTGCATCGGGAAAAATATTTGTACGATCTGCAGATATTTGTTCAGGGTGTTCTGGTCGTTTTCTATGTATAATAAAAAATATCTATCTATGTAATAATATTGTATTATGTATATCAGTCATCTAGTACCCATAACACAAGCTCCGCTTAGTTTGGGGCTGGATGCTGCTGTGTGGATTGTCCGGCATTATTTATTATTTTAAGATTTATTACTGCTGATTTTGTGCTGTAACTGGGTTGTTTCAATAAATGTATCTCTATCTATACTTTTTTATGCTTGATTTTGTGTATTGATTTTGTTTTTATTTTTGTAATGTGTAATGTATGGACTAATTTGTCTAAATAAAGAAACTTTTTGTTATTATTTTTATTTTTTATTATTATTATTATACGTACCTCGAGGGGATAATCCTCGCACAAGCTGAGCGTGGCCTTAAACTTCTGCACCTTGGTGGTCATGTCCTTGGGGCGGCCGATGTCCCGCGACAGAGGCTCGCCTGAGAAGTACTCCTGCCAGGTGACGGGGCTGGCGGGGGGCGACTCCGAACCGCTGGTTTCTTCCACTGCTGGCTCCTCCTGGAAGGTTGGAAGGAGTTTATTAGTACGCATACGCAGATGAATGTCGGAATTTTTTGCGTTTTATATCTTACTACCTTTTGCCCGTGACGTCCGCGAAGAATCGAAAATGTTTCGGATAGTATTTTTAATTGGTTTTGAACGTTATTAATTTAGTTATAATGATATATCAATAATAATTCAAACGTAGGATTCGGATCATATCGCTTGTTCCTTTTCTATCCCGTGGGATAGAAAACGCATACACCGGGATAAAAGTATGTCCCTTCTCCCGATCTAGACAACGTTTGTGAATTTTTTTATCGAAATTGGTTGAGTTGTTTAGGCGTGACGGATAGACAGACAGAGTTACTTTCGCATTTATAACACTATTAAGGTTGGGTTAAAGCCCTACCACGACCCAAATAGCAAATAATTTTATTTTGTATACCTAGATTAGGAAGAGATCCGGAAATAGAGTTTGCTGTACTGTAGTCTGCAACTTCGTATCTCTGCCATACAAAATAAAACCATCACAGAAGCATAAAAAAGCTTATAATAGGTATCACAAACTGCCCAATGAAAATTTAGAAATTTCCTTTGTTCAACGTAATAATATCAAAAGCGGTGGCGCTAAGTTGGGTCGGGGAAACATTTGGAGAAGCGTGGGTAAAGTATTACATGTTCATGTGTATCGCTGGCAGACACGAAACAATATTTTATTGCAGAAAATATATTTTATTTTATATTTAACATTTAGTCAATTATCAATTATAAACGACTTCAAAAAGAAGTAGACTCTGTGTGTACTTTTTTAAAATTATTCTTTTTGCGCAGATGTCTCCGTCATTTATGGACCAATTAATGAAAAATGTTTTGCAATTTTTTGAAGATCCCGAAATGTTTCAATATTGTTTTATTATTAAATAAAGAAAATATTCCCAATAAAACCAGTGTTAATAAATATTTAGGTTCTCAAATTTATCAAAAAAAAAAAAAACAATTTATCAAGGATTTTCAATAAGTGCATTATACAATGATTATACATTCATCATCATCATCATCATCAGCCTATACTAGTCCACTGCTGGACATAGGCCTCCCCTAATGAGCCCCATAGATGGCATCTGCTCTTTGGAATCAGTGGATCATATTAAATCACGGAGTTTCTACAGCCAATCAGGTTTCTTAAAAGGACACAATTTCAAATAATACTTATTAAAATTCATATAAAAATATCTTGACATTATAATATAACATTACAAACATTTTGCACAATAAATAAAGGAGATTCAATATAGAAGTAAACTATTATACATAAATAGTTTGTATAACATAAAGTGTAACTAAGCACATTCTTGCAACATTTAACAAAGCGTATAATATACATATATCAGTATATATTAAAATAAAATTACATTCAATACTAACAGTTCCTTCATGCAAAACATACATAAGAAATATGCTCAACTTATAGAAATATGTGTTTATAAGTTGCTAATTTATCAGAATTCCCTTTTAAAGCTTATAATCGTTAAAATCGTGTTGGCACGAGTTTCAGTTTTTTCTGTGTTTTACAAAACTATCGAAAAAGTAATTTACAGCAAATCTCAAAACATTTTGTATGAATCCGTGATAAACCAACTTCAGCCCAATTGTAGGGTGCGTTTGACAGTTGACAACATGTTGATTTTTAGCTCAAAGTTAACATAAGGTAACATAACAATTATAATATAACAGCAGAATAGCGACATCGACAACATAGCCAATAATGTCGACGTAAGTAACCGTGTTCTTACACCACGCAGTTACCTAAGCATCAGATACACGGATATAAAAATACCTCTTGAAAAGAGTTGTCCACACTCTCCTCTTCATCAGAATCGAAGACTTCCGGCGGTTTGGAGCCGTAGGAGACTTTCTTCTCACGTCGGTATTGCCAGACTGTGGACGGTGGCTTGCCGCTAGAGTCTCCCCCGAGTTGTTGATAGTAACCGCTCGTCCCAGCGCTGCTGTCTAGATCTGGTATATTGGTGTTGGCGGACAAAGGCTTGCTGTATTCTTGAGCGAAAGTTTGCCTAGCTTCATCCTTAGATTTGTCAACGCTAGTTCCAGCTTTTTCAGCTCTGTCACTGCAGCGTGGGCGGTTCTGATTGGAATTCAAAAAGTGTGTTATACCATCCATGTTAGGGTTAAGTCGATTGTTTGAAGAAACTATAGATAGCTATTAGGAAAATATCAGATACCAGTATTATCTGATTTTCAATGAAATATATTTATTTTACAAGTGGACTTACAGTTAAAAACAAAACCTGTTCAGATAAAACGTCCTGATGACGTCATAAGTAGAATCTAGTAATCACCAGTATTAGAATGTATGATAAAGAACTGGCTGGAAAGTAGGTTTACCTGATTCTTCATATATGAGTCTATGGATCAAATTTATAAAGAAAATACAGTATATAAGAGAAAGAGAAAAAAATATATTAAATAATTAGATCACTTTTATGTACTACACTCGAGAGCAATGAATCCGGGTCACTCAAAGAATCCAAAAAATCTCGGAAAGTAAGAATGCTAGGTTAATGCAATAAATTGTATTTAATAGACAATTTAATACTCCTTAAATGAAAGTTAAAAAAATATGAGTCACCGTACATTTTATTTACACAAAATTACATAAAGAAAAAAAACTGCTGATCTCTCCTTAAAACAAAAATAGGAAACATGAAATTTTTGAACTTTATGACGATTTTCTTGAATTTCAATAATTCGTATTACCTCCTCGTGCTTCCATTACTGCGTTTACGCGGTTTGGCATGCTGTACACCAAGTTCCTTATACGATTTTGGGGAATATTCTCCCATTCCTCTGTGAGAGCAATTTTGAGCTCAGGAAGCGCGATTGGGGGAGGGTTTCGTTGTTTTACGCATCTCCCTAGCTCGTCCCAAGCATGCCCGATCGGGTTGATATCCGGGCTGCGCGCTGGCCACTCCATACAAGTAATGTTCATCTCTTGAAGGTAGTCATTCACAATCCTACCTGTATGAGGTCGGGCATTGTCATGCATAAATATAGCATCCTCACCCAAATTGACCATAAATGGACCAACGTGTTCGTTGAGGATTTCTTCCACATATCTTACGCTAGTTAAAGAGCCGTTTTCTATGATCACCAGCTCTGTGCGACTTTCAGAGGAAATTCCGGCCCACACAAGTACAGACCCACCACCGTAGGCTACTTTTTCTTCGATGCATGCTTGCTTGAATCTTTCCCCTGGTCTTCTATACACTCTGTGTCTTCCATCGTACTTGTAGAGCATAAATTTTGATTCGTCGGAGAACAATTTATTGCATTAACCTAGCATTCTTACTTTCCGAGATTTTTTGGATTCTTTGAGTGACCCGGATTCATTGCTCTCGAGTGTACTTCGGCACCAAACATAACGACATCATTTTATGAAATACATTAAAATAAAATTTTATCATTACTCCATTAAGATTTCATATAAATTTTTAATTATATAAATGGTATATGGTATTATGAAATGAATTATTGTAAATGGTACACGATTACAATGGAACACAGCCGTAAATGGCCCTGCCATCGTGAGTTTAACGCTTAAAATCAACATTAACCAATCCGCGCGTTATTTCTATTCAATGATTCCTCAGCAGTACATTAATCGAGCGGTAGTGATCGCATTTCACAGAGCTCATAATAACTCCATAGCTGTGATCCAATGGAGCCGCACAACCTAACAATATGTAGCATGTACAAGATGTGTCACGTGATCTACAACGTATACGCACATACAGTCGTGATTTTGTTGTTTTGCTGTTACAATGGAGAGACTGGCCCTCAATGTGAACGGAAAAACGTTACGGCGCGTTACATGGGGATGAGGGGTGCAGCTGATGGGTCGTTCTCGTTCTAGATCAAGACCAAGTAGCCCAGGGAGATATTCTATGAGAGATTGCAACGAGAACAGACAATAAGTATGTCAAGTAGTCAAGTAATCCTATAGATCAACAACAACAACAACACCAGCCTATATCAGTCCACTGCTGGACATAGGCCTCCCCAATGTGCGCCAAAGGCGGCGTTATTTCATCTGGGGGTTATTGCCCATAATCCCCACGCTGGGCATGCGGGTTGGGGATCGCAGTTCGGTGGAGTTGTTCTGCAGAGGGCGCTGCTGCCCGCCCCCCGGTGTGTTTCCCTTAGTCGCCTCTTACGACATCCACGGGAAGAGTGGGAGTGGTGAAATTCGATGCCGGCACCACACGGCCCGTCCTATAGATCATTCGTGTTTAAAGTCTTGAACGCTCCCTAATCTATAAATGAAGACCTTGACCATATCCTTGACTGGAGCAAAAGGTATGGTCTTAAAGTGAATCCTGCGAAAACGCAGGTCATCACAGTAGGAAGCTCGCGGATGATATCTCGGATAAACTGGGGTAGTCTTCCAACCGTGGTCTTCGACGGGACTCCAGTAGGGCAAAGTGAAACGGTGAAAAATTTAGGTGTCCTCATTGACAGGAATCTGTCGTGGGGACCTCAGATCTCCGAAATCAGCCGTAGGATGTTCGCTGCAGCTGGTTCTCTTCGAAGAGTACGGAACTTTCTCCCTATCGCCACTAAAGTTTCTCTCGCACAATCTCTTCTTCTTCCAGTTGTTGATTACGCTGATTCCTCTTTTCTTGATCTCACTGAGCAACAACTTGATAAACTTGAGCGCCTACAGAATGCCGGGATAAGGTTTATATTTGGCTTACGCAAATATGACCACGTCTCGGAATTTCGTAGGAAGCTCAAGTGGTTACCTATACGGCTTCGCCGTAATAGTCACGTCCTATCTCTTCTCTATAATATTTTATTTCTCTCTTCTGCACCCCCTTATCTCAAGGAACGTTTTACTTTTCTCCATCATTCTCACGCTCTTTCTTTACGCTCTTCTGAAACTCTTACGCTTCAAGTCCCTGTCCATTCCACTTCTTTTTACGACAACGCCTTTTCCTCCCGTGCTGTACACCTTTGGAATGCTTTGCCAGTTTCTATCAGGCGTGCAAAGTCATTACCAATATTCAGGAATATGGTAAAGGAACACTATTTGTCCTGCTGTCACTGACCACACCTTTTATTTTCCTTTCATAAAATGTAGGTATGTATATATTTATATAAATATGTTTATGTATGTTTATATATCTATACTAATATTATAAAGAGGAAAGATTTGATTGTTTGTATGTTTGTTTGTTTGTTTGAATTGAATAGGCTCCGAAACTACTGGACCGAGTTAAAAAATTCTTTCACCATTAGAATCCTTAATTTTCCGTGATGAACATAGGCTATATAATATTTTCAAAAAAGTTAGGGATCCGCATGAAAAATTCAATAATTGAACCGTGGGCTGTATATTCAACCTCTTTTTCTATTATGGCGCGTCAGAATAGAAAAAGAGGTTGTATAGCGCACGGTGCTTGCTTTTTCTCTACGGCCAGTGTAGTTTTGGAATGTCGAGTCAATGTCAAAAACCCCAATGCTGTTAAAAAAAGTAAAGATCCGTATGAAAACTGTGAAACCCATCGTTTTAGTGTGTATAATTTCAGAAATTTTTGTTTAATACCCGTGCGAAGCCGGGGCGGGCCGCTAGTTTTTTATATTATAGAAGTAGGTATGTATTTGGATGTAAAGTATTGATAATTTATTAGAATTTTATAACCAAAGATACATAGTAATGCACACAGATCCCCATGTTAATCCAACGATCCTATCCATCCACGGTTGTCTGGTAGAGATCGCTCTTGAGCGATAAGACCGCCAATTGTCACACTTCTTGTAATTTTTATTTTGTTTGTTATTGTTTTATTATGTGTGCAATAAAGAATTTTCTATCTATCTATCTATCTAATCCCCATAAGCCCACCTAGCTCCCTTACGTATTCATAGTCTTGAACGTACCCTAGGTTCCCCCACCCCCCAGCCCCCTCATGGGACGCATTCCTCACCTGTGTGTATCCTCGTGCTGCATCTCCTGGTCTAGCGCGAGACTCTCTAAGCTCCTAAGCCCCCCTGCCCCTCCCCATGGGACGCAATCCTCACCTGCGGCTGAGGTTCCTCTTGCTGCATCTCCTGGTCGAGCGCGAGCAGGGGCGCGAAGGGCGGCGGGCGCGGGGCGCGCGGGGCGCCGCGCGGGAGGTGCTCGCAGCGCGTCTTGGACACAATCTCCACGTTGTTAGCGCTGAACACCTTGCAGTCGTAGCCGTTCACCGTCTCGAACTTGTCCTGGCGCCAGCCCCAGATGCCGCTTTTATTGCTGTGAATATAAGGTAGGTACATTATTGTGCCGTGTGGTGCCGGCAAAGAATTTCACCACCCCAACTCTTCCCGTGGGTGTCGTAAGAGGCGACTAAGGGAAACACACCGGGGGGCGGGCAGCAGCGCCCTCTGCAGAACAACTACACCGAACTGCGATCCCCAACCCGCATGCCCAGCGTGGGCATGCGGGTTGGGGATTAGGGGAGGCCTATGTCCAGCAGTGGACTATTATAGGCTGGTGATGATGATGATGTTGATGTTGTATTGTTATCACTACATAGTATAAAACAAAGTCGCTTTCTCTGTCCCTATATCGCTATGTATGCGAGTTGCGTAGTTTTAAGATCTTTAAAACTCCGCAACGGATTTGATTCTCGCCTCGGAACAAATATTTCTACGATCTGCAGATATATGTTCAGAGTGTACTGGTCTTTTCTATGTATAATAAAAAAATATCATATCGTCGTTGCAAATTCAAAATCTCTTATGTGACATTTTTGGTGAAAATCACTTTTTCGTTTTTTTGGTTGGCTACGTGAATGGGCCGCCGTCTGCAAATACTCTTATGTGAATATCTTATTTTTTGAGTGAGATATGCTTTAAAGTTAATTTATCTTAAGTGTCAGCTTACATTTTATTGTCCAGCAAAATCTCTCATGTGCGTTGTATACACATAAGAGGTCTTTGTTTTCAAATAATTGTAACACAAAAACTCTTATGTGGGGAGCATCCATGACAAGTTGCCTGCCAAAAACGAGATCTTTGTTCCGAAAAATTCGCTGTCCCTGCAGTCCGGTGTTTCAGTGGTAAAACCTGGATCTAATGTCCATACATAAGACGATGAATTTTCAAGGAATTCACCTATCTCGCAACGTTGATGTTTTTATACCTGGACCTGAATATCCCACTGAAACTGTAAATTTAACGTCAACGAATTCACATTCTTCAGATCCAAATTATTCCCTGATTACGCCTGAAGATTGAGATTGAGGGTTTGAGATTGAGACAGATAATTTGGTATTGTTGTCACCCTCACTTTTAACACCACTACGCGCAATAGCCGTAGAATCAGTCAGAAGCAATAATGTTGAATAAATCAGCTATCTATGTACATGCCGATAGGGTTGGTCCACCAGTTCAAAGTCGCTCAGCGAGCTATGGAAAAAGCTATGCTCGTAGTTTCTCTGAAGGATAGGATTCGTAAATAACACCAGGTTTCTGGAAGACATTCCATTTCCCACGGACGACGAAATCGAGTATCAGGTCAGACCGCGTAAGTCTGATAAGAAAAAGTAAAACAATCCACTGGTAAACAAAAAGTATATAGAGTATTAGGAGAAGCTAATTTAGGCTATAACAAAATAAATAACCGGTATAACCAGTGTGTTGAGAAGCCTGAAAGAATTAAGAAAGCTCGCTATTCTCACACAAAGTTGGTTTTGAGAGATAAGCACTCGTTCATGTGCAATACAATTACTGAAGAAAAAATATTCATTACTGCTTCGGGTCGGGAACCTGGGCTGAAAAAAAGCGTTTGTGAAGGCTGCAGCAGTTCGCAGGGGAATAAGAAGTTGTCGTCGGCAGGAGTCGATTTATCTGCCAAAAAAGTGGCCACGATATTTATTTTAACAGAAGCGATGAAGGATCTACTAAGTTACATTATTTTTTCTGAATACACTAGCTATTAGTGGGGATAGTTTTAAGCGCTGGACCAATGAATAAGACATGGTTAGTGATGTTGTCTGTAGTAGCGACTCACCTATTCGTGATGCAAGTACAGCAAACACATTGAGCACATCAAACTCTTTTCCAGTCACTCGTAATGTTGATAATCGAGCCCCTTTATTACCGTTTATCAATTCTCTAACAAAGACAGTAAAGACGTGGATTGACTTGGTCCCAAAAGTACCTAGTATTCCCGAGCAAATTATAATAAGCTGTGTGTTGATTACGTATCAAAGCCACCAGAAACAGAAAGAGTCATAAAATTATATCTGATAGATGTGGCGACCAATATCGAAATAGGATTTTATGAAGCGCTATAGGTGATCTGTATCAGAGAACCAACATGATCATAGAGCAGTTGTACTTGGAAAAGGGTCGCACTATGATGGACGTTGACAGCGGGTTTTCAACTATCGAACAGTAGGTACATCAAGCCTCCTATTTACGCAACTAGTTGCGTAAATAGGAGGCTTGATGTAGCGACTACATAGTAACACGAATGCAGCAGGCTCGCCCGAGAAACCCTTACGATGTCAAATCCATTAATTATGACTTCTTCTTGAATTACGAAAATATAAATTCAAACTTTAAGTCGATAAGACCGGGAAAAATGGAGATGCGATTGTTGTAGATAGAGGCCTAAAATATTGTTCAGATCTGTGCTCTATAAATTACGACTTAACAACGACTATCCTTTCGCAGCGAAGGGATACTATTAATAACTAGCTGCCACATCATTTGTATTTGGCAATACTAAAAATCACTGAACGCAACTACAAGCATCTAATCTACAAGAGCTTTAAAGCTGTGATCGACAAGGACTATCATCCATTTTACGGTGCAATTTCTTTTGAACCTGGAACTTAATCCTACATTGTTAGCATTTTATGTAACTGATTAGTACCTAGCCTTGCCGTGCCTCCCTTCTTACAATTGTAATTTCTTTTCACAATAACTTTTATATAAATAATAAAACTCTAACGTCCCTGACTTACCATTTTATTTAATTAATACTTACTATCTGTTACAAAAACTCTCATGTGGGAAAAATACTTGCAATCAAAATGACTTATGTGTAATAATTTCCAAAAAAGGGCTTTTTATTACAAAACTATTAAGTATAACTAAGTTTTTTTTGTATCATAAAGTTTTACTAATTTTCTAGTTTCATTTTATTTAATGAATTATTGAGATTTTATTGTAATAAAAACTGTGGGTAGTTTTTATCGTTTTTCTCGGAAAGTTACTTTTTACACATACGAGGTATTAAATTTGCAACGACGATATGTAATATATTGTTTTATGTATATCAGTCATCTAGTACCCATAACACAAGCTCTGCTTAGCTTGGGGCTAGATGATGCTGTGTTGATTGTCCGGCATTACGGATGACGGTAAGTTAGCAGTGAGTCTGTCTGTACCACTCACCGCTCGAAGCTAATCTTGTCTGTGTCGAGGTAGTTGATCGCGAGGGGTTCCTGCAAGCGCCGGCGCAGCGCTCTGAGCCTCGGCAGAGAGTTCTGTGGCCAGAGGTCGGTGCCGTCGATCACTTCCGTCGATATCGTGCCCGCTTCGTGGTTTACCTCCATGAAGCGGGCCGTTGTTCCTGGAAGTTGATAGTTGTGAATTGTTGACAGCGCCATGTAGTTGCGTCGCGTAAAACATAAAGGGCAATAGGATCTCCAGAGAATATCATTGCTAAGAAATTCAAACCAAAGAATGTTGGAATTTGTTTTTTTTTTTAATAACGGGATCCATGCGATAAGGACATCCTTTGTACTGTCTCGATTCTTAGCATTTTTTTCTGTATTGTAATTTGTATTTGTGTAGTACAGTGCGCGTCAGAATTAAGTATCCCCCTTGTCTACAAAATATTTTTTACTACTTCTAATTCCCTTGTAACTTGTCACAAATTTTCACATTCAAAAATTTATCACGCCGCCGCTCAGGATCGAAACACCCACACATAATACTCAAAGTCTGAAATTCCCAACAATAACCACTATTGTGTCCCACATACATTGAGCCCCTATCTGAATGTATGTGGGACACAATGGTACTTACAAACAAGGGTACTTATAATGTGACGCGCACTGTACAATAAAGAATAATCTGTCTCCAAAACTCTAAGTTGATTCTACTCACCCTGTCCTTTAAAAACGTAGCTGATATCCCCTCTAAGCCAGCTCCTGTTCTCGAAACCAATGAGCGTCGTGTCCACGCGAACGTTGGCGCCTCGCTTGTACACCTTGTACGTGTCAGACGGGCATATGCGAGCTATTAGCGGCACTGTAACAAAGAATGAACAGTTTGAATTGAAATCATCTAAACACACGCAAGCCGGGGAGACCCCTAGAATATCCATAGTAGTTTACAAGTTTATCATAGCAACTGTACCATTCTTTCAGATGACCTTGTATTTTTTCATAAGTGTAGTGAAATACCACCATTTTTTCGTATTTAGTTTTTTTAAGAAATATTTGACGTCTTAGAACATAGACCGTCAAACGGAATAAATAAATAATTGTCCTATTGGGTAACTTGAAATCTCTCGACATTGACCCTAGAAATATTAAGCGTGGTTGCACCACATTCAAACAAACGAATCAATGAAGACCAATTTGATTCTACGCTTGATTTTTTCGAATATAAAGATTGTTGTTCTGTTGACAGTTGATTTGTAATAGCCTAGTTGATGATAGTCCAAGATCATAGAAGGCTTGTTGCTACTCACTCCAGCTGGTAATGATTTGTTGTGGTTGCCTAGTTGATGATGGTCCAAGATCATAGAAGGCTTGTTGCTACTCATTCCAGCTGGTAATGATTTGTTGTGGTTGCCCAGTTGATGATGGTCCAAGATCATAGAAGGCTTGTTGCTACTCACTCCAGCTGGTAAACTGCCACCGCATCTCGACGTAGAAGTCCGGCGCCAGACTGAGTCGGTTCAGCAGGTCGGGGATGCCGCGCGACCGGAACAGGTAGCGCTGGTGGTCGCGCCGGCCCAGCACCAGTTGTAGCAGGTCGATGTCACCCGTCGCGGTCGCTTCTTGCACCGCTGGAACAAGAACAATATCAATTATTTAATTTTGGACTACATTGATCCATAATTTCATAGTCATTTCTATGAGAAACAGCTCTTTTAATAACTAGCTACCTGCCCCGGCTTTGCACAGTTTCATATTATACAAACAATATGCACCGTATGACAATGTAAAGTTTTATACCTGCCTCTTGAATCAGTCTATATCTATACTAATATTATAAAGAGGAAAGATTTGATTGTTTGTATGTTTGTTTGTTTGTTTGTTTGTTTGAATTGAATAGGCTCCGAAACTACTGGACCGATTTAAAAAATTCTTTCACCATTAGAATCCAAAATTTTCCGTGATGAACATAGGCTATATAATATTTTCAAAAAAGTTAGGGATCCGCATGAAAAATTCAATAATTGAACCGTGCGCTGTATATGCAACCTCTTTTTCTATTATGGCGCGTCAGAATAGAAAAAGAGGTTGCGCACTGTGCTTGCTTTTTCTCTATGGCCAGTGTCAGTTATGGAGTGTCGAGTCAATGTCAAAAATCCCAATGCTGTTAGAAAAAGTAAGGGATCCGTATGAAAACTGAAACCCATCGTGTTATTGTGTATAATTTCTGAAATTTTTGTTTAATACCCTTGCGAAGCCGGGGCGGGCCGCTAGTATTAAACAAACCGCTTCAAAATCCGATGGGTAGTTTTCCAAATCTAAGTATACACAGGGACAAACAGCAGGAAGCAATTTAGTTTTATGGTATGTAATGTAATGATGTTAGGTACTAATATTAAAATAAATTAAATTAAATAAGTTCAGATTATAAATGAAAGAAAGTTAAGCTAAGGTATATCAAATTAATTTCTGCACAAACCTTTGCCATATTGGATAACTAATCTCTCACTGCACTTGACACTCTGTGCATCATGGATGCGGAGAATGGCAGCAAAGCCATCCAGCCCACACTTAGCAAAACATGCCTAATGCACTCCAGAAATGAGGAAGACCCAACATCTTCCTAAACAAAAAAAGGCGCAAGTAAGCAGGTCTCGACAGAGCCTACGAATTTGTTCCCCTTGAAGTCGAGGTTTGTGTTTGTCACCCTAGGTTTGTGGGGTTTTCAAAAATTGTTTGTGTGTCTGGTGGAAGCGACGTGTGACCTTAGCGCTGGTCATTATCTGTTGTAATTTTACCTCCTAAAGATATTATCACTATACTGAATAGTTATTATACCGACATGTCCTTAAGATAGTAATAATGTGTCTAAGTAAGTAGTAATAATGTGTCTATGAAATTTTAAAGAACGTAAGTAATAATGTGTCGTAAAGAAGAGTCGTAAGTAATAATGTGTCTATGAAATTTTAAAGAAGTTACTTTGAGAATGCTCATGCCATTGGTTGGCCATATGGTTACTTCTTTTTTACCTTTTAATATTGTAACAGAGGCCGTCAGAAGCAGATTAGTCAACAGATGTTACACATCTCTTCCACAGATCTCGCTATTGGGCTAGCAGTATCATGCCGTTCACTGATGTTGTATGCAGATAGTACTTACCACTCCATCCATCCTTCTCACAGTTAACATCGGCTCCTGCTTCCAGGAGCAGCCTGACACACTCGATTTTCCCAAGTGTAACGGCCAAAAGTAGTGGAGTTCGTCCTTGGGGATCTCGTAGCTCTATGTCTTCTGATGTGAACTGTACAAGTAAAAGAATACAATCACAAAAATCACAAAGATGGCTTAATCCCTTAATATTTAAAAAAAGTCTACAGATTTGCTTGGATTGTGGTCTATGGCTTGTATTGTGGTAAACTACTAGACTAGTCCTTTAGTCAAAACTATTTAATGGTAGCTCTCATCAACTGTAGTATCCCTTGATAAGCTATGTTTCATGAAATGGTGGAGGATACCTTGAGATTTTGACAATTGAACAACCCATAACGAAGAAATCATTTATACACAATGTTTACTTTTTTGTTTTCTTCTTCATTAATTTCTTAGTTTAGTCACTCACTCTGGAAACTTCGTAAATTGGGAACGGTATTCTTTTTTTACTTTTTTTTATATATCGCAAACTTACAAAAATATAAAAAACTGTTTTGAAAATGTACAGACCAGCAGTTTTTCTCCCCCCACTTGAGCTTGTGTATAGACCTTCTTACAATTTCAGTATTACCACTTGTGCTGAAGATTTTCATTTTCTTAATTTTTTTTTTTTTAGTACAGGTGAACTCCGTGTATTATTTTAAGTTAATAGCTCTAGAAGTTGCTTGAGATATTAAAGAAAAAGCACAGACATATTGAGACATTAAAGTTATCAAAAAACGAACATGAAGATAAAGGAATAGAGTTCAGAATCCTAAAGTCCCTAAGTCTCATTAGTCCTTGGGTTACGAGCAATCACAATATTTGGTAACTCTGTTGACTAATTGTATGGCTTCAGGGAAAATTGGATTATTTTTTACTTTATTTGGCTTCTCATTAATACCTTCACAAGTCAATTAAAATTAGATTAATACAGATGTACAAACTCACACAATCCCAACTATGTAGGACTCAAATCAATAGAGGTGACATTTATAAAATAATTTTTATCTGGTCAAAAGTTAGAATTTTTTTAAGCAAAATGGACATTATTTTTAAAGATGAATCATACACCTAGCCATATCATGAAACGGGCCAGTTATGACATAGCCTTGTTGCTCAGATAATAATTCTGGAATTTGTGCAGCTCCATTCGCAGTAGGACAAGTTACTTCAGATTATAGTACATAAGTAACACTAGTAGCTGAACATATGAACAATTTAGTTATATTGCGGCGTAAAAGATGTTCTATCGCCCGAGCAAAGGCAAAGGATGTTAGCTCGTAAGATGCTATACAAAAGTGCCTGAGAGCCAACCGAATTGATAAATAGATAAATAAATAAAATACAAACTTTAGAAGCTTTTATTGCCCCAAGGAGCTCTTCATGGTTGTCATTCCATACCAGCCAGTGGATTGGATACTTGGCTGCAACCTCCTCCGGTGTCAGCACCATTGCGTCAGTACAAAGTTTAGCATGTAAAACAAAGTTACACTTAAATAAACACTATAATCACTACTAAATTATGTAAAAAACAATGGCAGAACTTTATTTATTATAAGCGAAAACGCTCGTCGTAGCTCGCTTGATTATTTATAAAATTTTGTTTGACATTTGCATTGCATTGATTTCATTTCAAGTCAGTCATTCATTTCATTCAAGTTGGATTTAGAAGACAGAAAAGAATTGAAGTTTGAAGTGTTGTGATACGATCCAATCTGATGAATTGTGTCGATCGTTTTGTATATTATCCATGAATTAATAAGTTGTTTCAGACAACACAAACCGATCGAATCGAATTATCCACACACAGAAAACAGAACTTCCAGAAGTGCATTGTGGTTAAAATATAATGAATACATAAATAAATAAAAGATTTTAGATGTATGAACCAAATTTCAACCATATAGGTAAACAGCTCCGTCCAATTATCTTTTGACTGAATGGGACAGGAACAAACCATAAACTCACTCTACTCTGTTTTTAGCGCGGCGTGGACGGAATGTAAATAAAAATATAAAGGTTTCGTTTCGTGTTGCCGCGAGATCAAATATTTTTGTGGTTTTCAACATCCATTTACCTATATTCTGCTCTCAGACGAACGAATATATAGACCTGAAATACCTACGTGCATACCTAAAGTTAGTCTGGCACAAAGATGGCGGCCTGCTGTAGAGTTGCGCGTATTTTAACATTGAATATCGATAAGTAAGTAATTGAGTTGCACGGAGTTGAATTCTAAATTTTCGAATATTAGTAAGTAGAAGAATAAGTACCTATCTTTAAGCTCTGTTCAGTTTTATTTAAGTTTCTATACCTTGGTGATCCGTAACGGCCGTAACGGGTCATTAGCATTATATTACCCTCCGTCCTATCGTCTAAAAACGGGATACTACAATAGATTTCATCAAGTTCAATAAAAAACGCTATTTACTACGTACAGTACAGCTCAATTCAGTTAATATTAACACTACAACTTCCCCAAGCTTTGGCTGGCACTCAATTCAATGAATATCCTCTATATTCAGTACTAATACTAATATGTTCATATAAGACAATTATTTAGGTTGCCGCGCTCGGCCCAAGGTAAGTTTCGTGTGGACTGCCAGTTTCTGCAGCTTGTACCTTGATGGCGTGTGTGGAAGAGTCTTAGACAATCACTGACCTATCAAGCCCATTCCATCAAAAACTGACCTTTTTTGTAAAAACGTTGGTTTTTGCTGGAGTCGACGCCGGAAAGTTAAATCAATCATTTTCGAACACAAGGTCACTGACCTTTATTGTAAAAACGTTAGTTTAAGCTGGAGTATACAGGTAAGTTAAATAAATCAGTTTCAAATACAAAGTTAGACCTTTTTGTATTTTTGGAATTCTATGTGTCGGGGTATTTCTTCATGTTTTTTTTTATTGCATCGCGATCGCGATAGCTCCTGCGCTGCGGGAAGTGCAGTGCAGCCTCTCCGCCATTGCGTAACAAGGGACAGGCACACTGTGCCTGTCCCTTGTTACGGCTGGCGGAGGCTGCACTCCCTTCGCGCCTCCGGCTTATTATATACCTACACTCTAGGGGCTCCACGCACAAGACCACGTGGAGTCGGGGAACTCTGTGTCGGATCCGCCACTCAAATTGAATCTAATCAACTCTTCCCGGAATGCTCTGTAAAGTTTTTATATTGTTTCTGCATCCATATTTAACGACACACTTTGACCTCTAGCACCGAGGTCATTGAACTTTGGGGTCAAACCGCTGAACCAAAGTTGCACCCCTAGTGACCCTCTTAACGATGCCACAAGAAAAAACATTTGTTATAATATGCCTAAAAACATCTTTCGAAATTTTTCTAAGTCTTTCGCCTTGAAACTGAACGACATACTTTGACCTCTAGCGCCGAGGTCATTGAACTTTGGGGTGGATCACCTGAACCAAAGTTGCACCCATAGTGACCCTATTTACGTAGCCAAAAAAAATACATGTTATATATACATAAAAAAATTCGTCGAAAATTTTCTAAGTCCTGCGTCCCGTAAACTCCACCCCAACCAAAAATTCTGTCCCTGGCACCACACCTTTGAATCTTGGTTAGCTTGGTTCAAAGTTGCTGACGCTGCTGTAAAGGATTTACTTTTATTTTTGTGTTATTGGTACTGCGTCGATGAAATAATTCGTTATCGATAATCGATGTTTTGAAAATACCGAACCCTAACTCTATTTACTATGACGAATAATTTTCTCCTAAAATCACATAATATTCATAGTAAAACATTGAATGAATAAAGAAAAGCAAGCGGATCTTTATAAACTTTCCCACAAACAGCAAAATGTTTGAAAATAATAGAAAATGTAAGAAATTTTGAATGAATTCGGTACCTTTCCCATGCAACGTTATATTTTGATGTTTTTTGTTGATTTTCATGCGACAGCCAAACACTCTGCACATACACTTATAAAATACATTATTCTCCAAGTTTGCACACTATAAAAAAGCATAATTATCGCCTATTAACTCTAAATTTCCTTCATTTTCGAATAAAAACAAGTCCGGATGACAACTGATGTACTTGTTGTTGACTGCGACTAAACATGGCGACCGGCCACAGGGGGTGAGGGGTGAGGTATTTTGTGACGTCACCAAAACAATGTTGCCATTTTAAGTCATGATCAAACTGCTGTTGTCCTTTTTTACTCATGATTACCTTCATTAGTCAAAAAGAGATGCCGATATGTAAGTAACTCTGCTGTCGAAATACATCACACTTCTATAACTAACTATTCGTAACAAGTTCGTATAGATGTTTATGCCAGATCTATATTCCTCTATAATCTAAGATTCTGCTGGACAATCCACTCAGTATCATTTAGGCCCAAGCTAATCAGAGCTTGTGGTATCGATTCTTAATTGAGAACTATTCAATTTACCTAACACAATATGGTAACATACATTGATATTTATTATTTTACCTAGAAAATGACCAGAATAATCGGAAAAATATTTGCAGATCGTACAAATATTTGTCCGCCCACCGCTTCACATAGGTCGTCTCGGTAACAGAATTATATTCATACGCACGTTATTTAAAATTTTATAAAACAACGATAATTATCTCGAATTGGAAAAAATCTAGACACTAAATAAAAATTGAATATGTAGCGCATTATATTCGATGAAATGAAATTCAAACTCAATGTTTTAGAAAATAATATTAGAATATCGAGTATCTTGCAAGCACTAGAATATTTTTTTTTAAATTTCTGAAGAACGTTTAGTGGACTAAATGTTATACAAAATATATTAATATTTTTTTTTAAGTTTTTAATTGAAAATAACATTTTACACCCTATGCTGATTTTCAAATAAATATAGCACTGCCCGGTCATTAGTCTTCATAGACATTTGACTTTTAGCATAGAAGTTTATTAGGTAGCCGATGATTGATAGTATTACTAAAACGTACCTATCTTCGTAAATGTGTTATTATGTCAAGTCATTTTAGTTTGTCAGTGTCAGTCTAGGCACAGGCAAGGTATTTTTTTTTTGAAAAGCTACATAATAGAAAATTTTTAGAAATTCTTAAAAAAGCTAAAATAAATTTTAAGTCGTCTATAGAACCTATTTTTAGTCGTCTATAATACCACTTAGATCATGGTGGGGATCGTGCTAATGCATAGGTCCTCACCGTTGTTTAGAATAAATTTGAAACATTACTTTCCCTTTTTGTCCTACAACCCTAAGATTGTTAAAACGTTTTATTCCAAACCCTGTGGAAAAATATTAGAAGTAAGTATTTTCCTCTTGTAAAACTGCTTTTATACATCAAAAGTTAGCAGGCAATGAGCTTAATTATAAATTTACAGTACCTACAAAAACACATTTTGTTGATAATAACAACCATATTTTGCCAATAACTCGGTACTTAAATAATTCGTAATATTTTAGGAATGTTACAAAACTCTCAAAATACCTAAAGACTCCAAGGAAGATGTAATACGGGCAGCCTATCTGAGTCTTGCAAAGAGATATCACCCCGACTCTGGTTCTGCTGATGCCAATATAGAAAAGTTTGTGGCTTTGGAAAATGCATTCCGGACCCTTTGTAAGCATCATTGTGCAATAAAAGACCAGGAGGATAAAACCCCTGCTTTGGATATAAAAGTGAGTACCTATTTGCATATCACAGCATACATGTAGCAGTTTTCTTATGCTATACTTACCTAATTAAACATTTCAGCACACAGCACCTCAACACCGCCAGTACATCAACTTTGAAGGTGTTGGCCACGGGACCCCGTTCCAAAGACAAAAGCAATGGACCAAAGCTCGTGCACAAAAAGCTGCCGACAATGTCATGGATCACAGAGTATCTAAAGCAATGGCTGTAGAAAACACCCTAATGGAAAACGGCAAGGGATACAGAAAAAAACATGACATAAAAACAAACCAGGGCTTTGATAGATTGGTTGAAGATTTAATTGTAGAGTCCATGTCTAAAGGAGAGTTTAACAACTTGAAAGGCAAAGGAAAGCCCTTGGCGGAACAGAATAGAAATCCTTATGTTGATTTTATCACTCATAAATTGAATGAGGCAAGTTTTTGACTACCTCTATAGAGCAATTTTACTCTCTTTTCTCTCTCATTTCTTTTTATTGTTTATCTACGCTTGTATTAAATTTCCTTTCATGTTAAAGAATAATATTTGCTTGTCATCTTAGTAAAAATAATGTAAATACTATAATATTAAAGCTTAGCCGCTAGCTACAAAGGAACTAGAAATAAGTAACATTAAGTAGTCTCATTATGAGTAAGCTGTTTAAATTTTTAATTAGAATAAATTCTTTAAACTGATGAATGATTGCTTTCAGGTACTAATAAATAATGGGTTTACCCCAGGATGGATCACAATGAGCAAGGAAATCAATCAAAGCATACAGCTCCTTAAACACAATCTTGAGAAAGAAAGAAAATATCTAGGACCTTACCCGCCCACGGTGATAGACACTGTTAAATGGGAAAAAATATGTGAGGAATACAGACACTCAGCAAAGGAGTTGAACAAAAAAATTAATGAGTACAATTTGATAGTCCCTTTGATGAATAAACAGAAATTGCATGTACAGTATGAAGAGATGTGTGAAGAGGTTCTGAAAACTGGATCTCATTCTGTTGAGAATGCATTTTTCCAAAGAGAATCTATTGAACACAATGTAGCTGTAGATAGCTATACTAATGCCAGCCACAACAGTGAAGATGTTATTGCCGCTTTTTTCAGGGCTTTAGGTGAATTATTCACATTTAACAGAAAAAAGTAGATCTACTGCATTGAATTCAATATGCATAGATTTGCATTATCTCAACTGGCATTGGATTTATGCTTGATATATACATTTTTCAATCAATATCTATCTAAGAACTTCAGTTGATTTAGTTAAAATTATAAGTTAGTAGTTAAAATTATAAAGTCAGTAAAACTGCAAATAATTTAGTCAATGGTTCTGTGATATTAGGAAAAACATGCAATAAATAAAGTTATAAATAACGCACAAAGTAACATACAATTATTTATTTAAAACATACATTATACCTATATCCACGTTTTCAACAGTAAATAATTAACTTTTAAGTTGTGATAGCATAATGTATCACTTAATGTACTTGACTGAATTGGTAATTAATAACAATTAAACAGAATCAGGATTAAAGTTTACAAACCAATCTTTGAATTTGTCAGATAAGAGTACATGTTGTACTGTAAAATATAAAGACTAGTGTTATAGAAAACAATTGTGATCTAAAGTAACTAAATTCGACATTTACAAAAATATTCGAGTTTTCATGGCACAAAAAGTTAACACATATTTTGGGAATGATTTTCAGCAAACGTTGGTCCCGTCTATTTTGAGAACTTAAAACTAGAGGTCATAATCAGTTTTTTCACTGTATTCCAGTGTTTTTAATATTATTAATAATTTGTAATTGAATCTCTACCTAAGTTATATCCTCTTACTTATAATCCTGTCTTAGCTTTGCCTACAATTGCTTATCAGTGTTGTCTTTTTGAATGGTGTTCAGAACCTCGCTCCTCAATACGTCGAGTGTGAAAACACCGCGCTAGTTTACGCCGCGCGAGAGATAAGCGAGCGACTTTGATTCGAGCTGGACTTAACCGCGTGCTCATTAAAGTGAGGCTTGGAACGGCGCGCTATTTGAAGTCGAGTCTGAGAACGTCGCGCCAGTCGAAGGCGCCTGCAGTTGCTGCGACACTGAGCGACATATTTTGTAGAAGCGCTGTTCTTTAAAAACCTAAAATTACGGGGAGGGTGATGCAACCTAGGCGCTATATTACTTTTATTGAAACGTCCCGTTTATTATGAACCTATAATTTCCCTACTTTCTTTTGTACAACTAACGTTATTGACACTTTACTTAAATTATAGGTTCATAATAAACGGGACGTTTCAATAAAAGTAATATAGCGCCTAGGTTGCATCACCCGCCCCCTAATTTTAGGTTTTTAAAGAACAGCGCTTCTACAAAATATGTCGCTCAGTGTCGCAGCAACTGCAGGCGCCTTCGACTGGCGCGACGTTCTCAGACTCGACTTCAAATAGCGCGCCGTTCCAAGCCTCACTTTGATGAGCACGCGGTTAAGGCCAGCTCGAATCAAAGTCGCTCGCTTATCTCTCGCGCGGCGTAAACTAGCGCGGTGTTTTCACACTCGACGTATTGAGGAGCGAGGTTCTGAACACCATTCGTCTTTTTCTGCCTTACCTTACTCAAGCAGTCAGTTTCATTATGATCCCACAAGACAGCTAGTTGTCTAGGTTGCATTAGAGTAATCCATAAAATATGAAATTAATTCCTAAACCTATTCCTTCCTTCCTATTCCAAATCAATTATACACATTACATTCTCTTTTAGTCCAAGTGCCTGCCTATTTTGTTCGCAAAAAAATAAAGTTATTGAATGTGAATCTTAAGCAACAATACATACCATCAGTAAATGCTACCAAAGCTTTCGCTCAAAGCTAAGATAGGTTGATAAGTAAGAGGCTGACTATTCTACCACTACATCTAGGACAGGGAGTGCGCTCTCGCGCGGCCGGTGGCTAACAGCCGCAGGGCGTGCGGGTAGGCGCGGTGCTCCGCCTGCAGGATGCGCGCAGACAGAGAGTCCGCTGTGTCTCCGGGCAGCACGGGCACTTTCTCTTGGAGGATTATCGGCCCGGTGTCCATACCCTCCTGTTGCGAAAAGAGAATATTAATATTAGTAATAGTTTTAACACATTCGTATAATATTAGTAACAGTTTTAACACATTCGTGATTTACGGAGCAGAGTCGTGGACACTGACGATAGGGTTGCTCCACCAGGGGCCTTATTCTCTATGTAATAGGAGATTTTGCCCAATCCGTGAGACGTCACAACGTGTTCTAAATACGGTTTAGTCCAATTCCACGCCGCTGTCTGCGTGACGCGTTGGGATGGCAATAGTGCATTCAGGCCCTGTTCAAAGTCGATCAGTTATGGAAAGAGCTATGCTCGGAGTTTCTCTGAAGGATAGGGTTCGTAACGAATACATCCGGCAGACAACTAAAGTTATCGACTTAGCTCAGAGAATAAGCAAACAGAAGTGGCAGTGGTCCGGCCATATTTCGCGAAGAACCGCTGGGGTAAACGTGATCGTGAGTGGAGACCTCGACTTTGTAAGCGTTGTGAAGGACACCCTCCTGCCAGGTGGGACGATTTTTTAACAGCTTTTTGACATTGATGCGCAATTCATTTTATGACATTGACTTGCCTACCGCGCCTCAGACACAAACGTTCGTCATTATATAATAACCAAGGAACTTATACCCAACCTGGAATGTGCATTATCAATTTGACATCAATATAAAATAAACCTTATGTGTATGACCCTAAGTCTATTACAGACAATCACTTGGTCAGAGAGAAATCCGGTCCGAGGGAGAAAGCGCTTCGAGAGCCCTGTGTCCCTTTCTAAAGTGTTGCCAGGCGGATTATTCCCGAATTTAGTAGAAGTGGTAGGAACAAATAAATTTAACATGTCTTACTAAAAAGCATTAATTTTCGTTCTTTATATTTTCTAATATTTTCCAAGTATGTATGTGTTAGAACGATAACATTTTTTTTAGCAATAATTTGGACACTATATTGAAATTTCAATAAAAAAAGAAAAGATTTTAAGTAGAATATAAAATAAGTTAGACTGGCAGCCCATCAGCCATATTCATTTGTTGTGATTGGTGATCCTGATCCTGAAAGGGACAGAGGGCTCTCGCGAAGCTATCTCGCTCGGACCGCGTATCGGCAGCTTGTGCATATTCCAGATTGGGTATAAGTTCCTTGATAATAACTCAACAACTATGTGCACAAACTTTCGTCATTATTATAATAACTAACAAGTTTGGGCACAAACTATCGTAGGTAATATAATAAATAACTCACGTCAACAAAGTGCACGGTGCAGCCGCTCTCCTTGTCTCCCGCGTCGAGGCACTGCTGCTGCGCCTTGAGGCCGGGGTGCCGCGGCAGGAGCGAGGGGTGGATGTTTATGAGCCGCCCGTACCATCTGCAACAAGAATTGTACAAAGTATATTATTGTATTAGTCAGAATATACAATACCGTAAACCATTACAAAAACTGACAAAATCGGACTCCACTAAGCATGTGTTTTCCCGTGTGGTGCCGGCATAGAATTTCCCCACCCCAACTCTTCCCGTGGGTGTCGTAAGAGGGGGCTAAGGGAGACACACCGGGGGAGATCAGCGCCCTCTGTAGAACAACTCCACCGAACTGCGATCCCAACCCGCATGCCTAGCGTGGGGATTATGGGCAATAACCCTCAAATGATAAATGCATCTATGGAGCTCATTAGGGGAGGCCTATTTCCAATAGTGACTGATATAGGCTGACGATGTCGATGATGACACATTACTGGCGCCCGCACGAGGCAAGCCTGTATCGCGGGAAGCCTGTTTACAAAACTAGCTTTAACATTATGGGGTTGTAACTTATACAGGGCTATGGTAGAGCATATAATGCTTATAGCACTGGTTTTCCGTGTGCAGCCTTTTGCCCAGCAGTGGGACAAAAAAGGCTTATTATAAGTAGGTAATACATAATATTAATTTGCAAGCAACAAGGTGCGAGCCCAACGCGCATGCCCAGCGTGGGAGTTATGGACAATAACTAATAATAATAACTCCTAAATGATAATAATGATAAATAATGCCATCTATGGCACTCATTACGGTAGGCCTATGTCCAGCAGTGGACTATTAAAGGCTGATGATGTGATGATGAGGTGTAGTGTGGTTCAGCAAATGCAATATCTTTCTCAGAATAATACCACATCAACTAGATTTTGAGCACTTTAAAATTAAGAACATGACTTTCGCACTAACTTTTTAACAAACTCTCCGGACAGTATCCTCATGTACCCGGCCAGACACACGATGTCTATCTTATGCGCCTCCAGAGCAGCTGAGACAGCCCTGTCGAACTCCTCCCGCGACTCGTAGTCTTTGTGATTGAACACCTGGAAAAACGAGGAATAATAATAAATACTTTATTGCACACTTAACTTCTGAGTAATAAACATGAAATAGCCTTAAAATAAGGGACAATTGGCGGTCTTATCGCTCAAGAGCGATCTTTCCCAGACATGTATAATGTTGATTAAATTGAGCATGGTTAAAAGTGACCCTGAAATTCATGACTGATGGTTGACGGGAAAAATCTCACAAAACGCAGATGGTATAAACATAGCGTTGGGAATAAATCCCGCTACCTTCTGCGTCTCAGATCAAACTCCCTCATTTGATTTATAAACAAGGTTACTTGGGACCGTAAGCGTCTAACTGACAACAGGCTTCACATAGTGACCTCTGGCATAAATTGCGCACCAGACGCAATTAATTAATTTTATCGCGCGCCGACATTATTTAACGATTACTCAGCAGTATATATTGATCTATTCGAACGGACGAGTGGATGGTCGCGTCAGAAGGTGAGTTTAACTTTAGACCAAACGAACAAAAGAGCTAGACTTGGAACAAGAGCATTCTTTTCTTCCTTGATAAATTTTGGTGACTCGTAAACGGAAATTATTATTAGTTTATATATTTTCTAACCGTCTCCCATTGCAATTGTGTATTACATAGTCTATAAGTTCTGACTTTCTGTATTACTATATAATTATGTATTAAATAAATGAAAAATGAAAAAAACCATAGACAATACTTACGAGAGTAGGCACAGAGGCGGCCTCGGCCCGCTTCAGCGCGAGTGCGTCTTGCTTGTTGGAGACGACGAGAGCGACCTCCGCGCACATGCACTGTGTGACGTCACGCGTCGTGTCCAGTAACGCTTGCAGGTTCGACCCATTGCCTGATACTAGGACTGCCACCTACAACAATCAAAACATTATACATATGTACTACACATTATATGTGTCACATATACAGGGCGTCCCACAGCTATACCACATGGAGAGAAAGTACCTTAAATATTGTAGATTGAACATTTTACTGAAAGAAGACATTATCTTAATTTAAAAAACAATTTAAACTGCCGCATAAAAAATATTTTGTTAACTACCCGTGCGAAGCCGTGGTGAACCACTAGTAAGTTATAAAAATGGGAAATAAAGTGATTACTTTGATTCAAAATATCAGTTACCATCCAAAGGTTGCCTGGAAGGGATTGATTGCTTCAAAGCGATAAGGCTGCCCATTGTAAAAAAAAACACAGTTACTCTAAAAGCCCAGCATCGGGACACACTTAATAAGTAACTAACTAACCTTCTTGTTGGGTAGGTGCGGCATTCTGCGCGTGAAGTCGATTGCGGACTCGAAGTTGTCGACGAGGACCCGCGCGCCGGCCGGCGGCCGCGCCTGCACCGACCCGATCACCATGGCGCCGTACGAGCGGGTCAGGTTCATCACCTGACAGATTAGTACCAGTTTATTTATTGATAACAATTATGAGTCATTGACAAGTTAATTATGTACGGCTGCTAGGGGGGTACAGAGAGACCGAGTTCTGGTGCAAAAATTTAATTAATTTATTTTATTTTATTTATGAAACAAAATCCAAAAACAACCAGAACCCCTTAACAATCTGCAGATCGTACAAATATTTGTCCCGAGGCGGGAATCGAACCCGCAACCTCCTGCGTCGCAGACCGACCTTCGCCCACCGCGCCACAGTGGGCGCAGGTCGTCATGTATTAATTAATAGATAGATAAAGATTTTATTTGCTTCTGCAACACACAGTAGAACATTATATTGGTAGTATGTATACAAACATTTGACAAATGTATATCAGTCATCTAGTACCCATAACACAAGCTCTGCTTAGCTTGGGGCTAGATGATGCTGTGTGGATTGTCCAGCATTATTATTATACCAAAGACTAACTCTGAATTATCATGATAAGTGGTAAGCAGAAATAAAATTAAAAAATATTTCTCAAGTCATTTATGACGGGGATATTTACCATGACTAGAGTTTTCAGTTTTTCAATATTTTTTAATGTTTTAGTTTCAATACTACCCACAAAATAAGCTTAGCTTGGGGCTAGATGATAATAATAAATATTAATAATAATAAATAATGCCGCACAATCCAAATGCTGTGTGGATCCCCTTCCTCCCGGACCTCGATACCGAGTAGACGTGCCTCAGACCCCGTATAATTTTTTAAATCACAATTAAAATACAATTTCACAATAAAAATTCGACGCAAATATTCGGCGCCCATAACTGGAGAAGAGGTCTTCTAAACATCTCAAGAAGCGCTCGCGCCGCGCCGGCTCACCACCTCCGATACCACCCCACTACCATTCGGTAAGCCGCCATACTGCTGCCACTATTGTCTGTTTGGCTACTGTTGCTCATCCGCCATCATTGTGCTTCACTCGCCAACCAATAGGAAGCAAGATAACGCCCATGAACACAACCTCGCGCACTGGTTGGCTGAGGTACATACTTAGCGGTCCTACGCGCCTGGTACTCCGCAGGCATTTCTACCTACTACTGGCTTTCGGGCTTTTGCTGTTGCCTCTTTCTAGCTTATGTTAGCCTAGTAAGATTACATCTAGCTATAAGTACACAGCCGCCTGTAAGATGCCTCTGAGACGTACACCACCGCCGACGCCGGCACCGGCTGAAATGGCTCTTTCCCCACTTACTGCTTTTACTAAAAATGTGCTACAGAATAGCACATCGGAGCCCAACCTAGTTGTAGAGAATGAACTGGATTATGGTACACCTAGGGGTGGGACACCCGTGCCAAATATTAGAAATTCAAAGAGAATGCGGATCGAACTGGAAAACTCTCCGCCGAGAACAACCTTGGACTCATTTATGGTAGATATGAAAAAAATCATATCGGACTTCAAGACAGAGCAAAACGCTAAATACGAAACTCTTTTATTGGCTGTGGATGATTTTAGAGCAGCTGTCGAATTTCTACGTGGTAATAATGATCAACTTCAAGCTCAAATCAATAAGTTGGAATCCGAGAAGCAGGACACTCTACAGTATGTTACCTCACTAGAAAATAAACTTGATGGCTACGAGCGTAGCGCTAGAGCCACCTGCCTAGAAATCAGGAATATTCCTTCAGCTCAAAATGAGACGAAAACATCACTTGCAGACACGGTACTAAATGTGGCTAAAGTATTAAACGTACCTGCGCAAGCTACAGAAATCAAAGATGTTTTTAGAATTAAAACTAAGAATCCCGACAATAAGACAATAATAGTCGAATTCACCAGCGTTCTTCTTAAAGAGAAATTTATATATAGGTACAGAAAAGCCAATAAGGAAAATAATAAACTGTCCACCGAAAAATTGAGGATCTCCGGGCCCTCAAAACCTATTTTTATCTCGGAGAACCTGACACCTAAAGCCAAAAAGCTATTTTACTTGGCTCGTGAGTTCGCTAAGGCTAATGATTTTCAGTTCTGCTGGTCTTCGAGAGGGAAAATCTTTATCCGTAAACGAGAAAAAGCTCCGCTTGTTCGCGTCGAAAATGAATCAGACTTAAGCAACATAATAGTTAATAAGTGACTATCCGTCCTTTTGTCTGTTATTTGTATTCTTTATTTTATGCATGTAATCCTCTTGTTTCTAGCTTTACATTTTTTAATAGATGCTATACAATATTCTAACAAATCACAAACACACACACACAATCACTCACTTCTTTTCACTCAAAATTACTCACACTTAACTAAAATTCGTTATGACCTATTAAAACATAAAATGTTGTGTCAGTGGCCGACTCTAGGAGGCAGCCATAATAAATCAATGTACCGATACAGCTGTTCTTGCTCAGTCGTAAGTCTAAACAAATATCATGGATGATATTATCAACATTAACAGTGACATAGAAAATCTTAAAATATATGACTCTTTCATCTGCTCGCCAGAAAGCATTGGTCAACATATTATAAGTTACAGTAATAACCCTCTTAAACTATTACACTTAAATATTAGGAGTATCAATTGTAATTTTGACCAACTTTTAGTGCTATTGCATAGGATTGACCTGATTATCGATATTATAGTTCTCTCTGAATGCTGGCTTAGCAAGTGCCCTACTTTACCGTCTCTCCCTGGATATAATAATTTCGCGTCAAACTTTAAAAATCAAAATGAGGGCGTAGTTGCCTATGTCAGATCAGAGCTTGTATGTAATGTCGTAATTCCAACATTCACCGATGCAAATTGTCTCATCTTAAATATTACTGACAAGATCTCAATTATTGCACTCTACCGATCCCCTGCTATCAAGAATATCGAAGGTTTTCTCTGTAAACTGGAAAGTATACTTGACGAATTAGCTTCCTGTCCCTCCATATTAATTGTTGGAGACATTAATATTAATATTTTACCAACTTCAAATGACTCTCGATCTGACGACTATTTAAATCTAACAGCATCCCATGCTATGCTCCCTGCTCACGTAATACCTACTAGACTTAATGCCTGTCTCGATCATGTCTTTATAAAATCCCAGTTACCAGCGACAACCCTAGTGTTGGACTCTTTTATTACCGACCACGCCCCCGTATTCTTTTGTCTTGGTACGTCCATCCTTCCAATCACCCAAAAGCCTCAAATTCGAAAGCTTAGTATCCCTCTCATTGTCAAAGAAATTGAAAAAACTGACCTTTCTCCGATATTGTTACTCACCGACCCTAACTATGCAGCACAATCACTTGTAGATACTCTGACTTCAATTATTAAAACCTATTCCTATAGTACTTATACTTCTAATAAGAAAAGAATACTGAAACCCTGGATGACCCCTGGACTCTTGAAATGCAATCGTCATAAAGATAAGCTTTTAAAAAAACATAAAAAGGACAAAAACAATGAAATAATGAAACTTACCTTTATCCGCTACCGCACTTTTTGTAATAACCTGTTAAAAAAAATCAAGGCCGAATTTGAACATGCCGAGCTTCAGAAGGCTAAAAACAATCCAAAAGCAACATGGAACATCATCAAACAAATAGCCCATATTGATAAAAAGCGCTCTACTTCTGAAGACTTGCTTAAATTGTCTGACACCCCGAAATCTTCCGTTAACTTAGCAAACACATTCTTCGCTAGAGTAGGTGCGACCCTAGCTTCAAATATAAAACCACGATACACTTTATCTTCTCCTACCTCTTTTTCTTACTGCCCTTCTATAGCGCTGTCCTCTCACTCTCCTCCCATGAACTCCATGTGCCTCCTTCCAACAGATTGTAATGAAATAGAGCTTATCATTCTTAGCCTTAAAGAAAGGTGTGCTGTGGGATATGATGGAATCCCGACCTCTGTGATCAAGGGTGCCAGACATGTTTTGATTCCAATTCTAACTTACATTTTTAACTTATGTTTTGAAACTGGAATTTTTCCACAAGTATTCAAGAAAGCTTTAGTTCACCCAATCCATAAAGTCGGCGATAAAAAAGACATAAATAACTACAGGCCTATTTCTGTATTAACCGTTCTGTCAAAGATACTAGAAAAGATTATCAACAGTAGACTTATTAACTACCTTAATGAGAGCGGGACTCTTTCTGACAATCAATTTGGATTTAGACGCGGCAAGTCTACTGAAGACGCAGTCGTCGGACTCTCAACATGTATTGCGAAGAACTTTGCTCTAAATCTAAAATCAGTTGGTATTTTTTTGGATCTCGCAAAGGCGTTTGACACTGTCTCTATCTCTATACTTTTAAACAAACTTGAACAAATTGGTATAAGAGGCAATGTCAAACACCTATTCATGAGTTACCTCTCCGAACGAAGACAGACAGTGATGGTTGATAATGTGACTAGCGATGAAGAGGCCATAACTTTCGGGGTTCCCCAAGGAAGTGTCCTTGGTCCAACACTTTTCCTTGTTTATATTGACGGTTTGTGCAAGCTCTCTCTATCTAATTGCAATATATATACCTACGCAGATGACACCGCCCTCATCGTAAGTGGTAAGGATTGGAGCGAAACAAAAGAATCAGCAGAGGTTGCCTTAAAAATAGTACTAGATTGGCTTTCCATAAATTTTCTAACTTTAAATGTAAGCAAAACAAAATTCATTACATTTTCCCCTTCCAGTCGAACTCAACCTACCTCCTTTTCTCTCCGTGCACATAACTGCTGCGACATAAATAATTGTAAATGTCAGTCTTTAGAACGTACAGCATCCATTAAATACCTCGGAGTTCACTTAGATAACTCGCTTTCATGGAACCATCATACTAACTCTACAATATCAAGAGTACGGAAGCTCATATTTATCTTCAAGCGACTGAGGAATGTTGCTAACTTGAACTGTCTAAAAACAGTTTACTTTGCTCTTGTACAGTCGATTCTGTCGTATTGTATCACTGCTTGGGGTGGAGCAATAAAAACACAAGTGTTAAGAGTAGAACGAGCCCAAAGAGCAATTCTTAAAGTTATGCATTCCAAGCCTCGACGATTTCCTACAGATCTGCTCTACTCACTTAGTGAAGTGCTTACTGTTCGGCAGCTGTTTGTTCAGGCAACGCTGTTGCGCAAACACTCTGAGCTTATATATGATCCTTGCCTACAAGAATCGAAACGCCGCTCTGATATTGTCTGCAGAGGGGATCCATGGAGAGTAGTTGCAGCTGGTCGTCAATATCATTTCTTGAGCCCATCTTTATATAATCGTGTAAACAGAATTCTAATAATATATCCACTGCCACTGTATAAATGTAAAATGAAATGCTCTGCTTGGCTCCTTTCTCTGACATACGAGGAAACTGAGGAGCTCCTTGTCACCCTAAAATAAGGGACTGCACTATTAAATTCCCTATTTTTTCCACAACATTCCAATGTTTTTACTTTTGCTCAGAATCTAACGAGTGAGGTGCCTCGAGTGAATTCCACTTTATTCTTTCAATACACAACAGCATTGACACAACCACGCACACACACATACTCTCAAACACACACACACACACACACACACACACACAAACACGAACTCAAACACACAACACACAGACACTCAAACACAAACACACACAAACACACACACATACTGGGTTCCCTGTTGCCCAGGCTCTTATGAGTCCGGTGCCTCGGGTAACCCTCTACCATACACACACACAAATACATATACACGCTACTAATATAGTCTTTATAATTAGATTAAAATATTCAGAAATCCAGGAGTTGGGCGTTGACATTACCACACAGTTTGTAAAGCTTAGGTAGTGTCATCGTTTCAAATGTATTTATAATGTAAATTGTATTTATGACCTGAATAAATGATTTTTTTTTTTTTTTTTTTTTTTTTTTTATTGTCCGGATAGGTCATCAATCGTCGAAATGTAATGTTTGACTTACCTCCGCCTGATGGTCGGGCGCCACGATCAGCACCATCCCGACTCCGCAGTTGAATGTCCGCAGCATCTCGTCGTCCGACACCGCGCCCGCGTCCGCGATCCAAGCGAACACCTAAGTGACAAGTCAACATTAGTGTTTGTTCAAACATAACCAACCCTGAGTAGTTGTTGCCCAACTATAGTTCGCGTCATGTAAAAAGCGGCAAATTAGTATCGTGCGCGACTGTTGCCGAACATACCCCTTCCACTTTTTCCCAGCGTTCTTTTTACGTGAAGCGACCTATACCTCACGGGATTGTTGTTTATTTATTTATTGAGGTAAACCACAGCGTTACAGTAAATATTAGAATAATAAAAATTTAGTAACTAAATAAAAGCTAGTATTTACAATTGAAACAATTGAGCTTACTGCAGACTGTTGCGAACAAACTACAGGTAGCTCAACGGATCCATATCAATACAAGTTGGAAGTGTACCCTGATGCTGATGCGCTGCGCCAGATATTGACCAGCTCTCGGGTCACACTTCGCTTCAACCAGACGCCCAGAATTTTTTTTGAAAACCCGGAGAATAAGTTAACAATAAGGCCAATTGTCAGTTTTTAACTGAATCATTGGACAAAGTGACGTATGGAAGCGAATCTTCTCCAAATAGAAATCGTCACTTGACGCCGCACTATAGCGGCAAATCTGTTGTATCATGATGCGTTTAGTGTCAAACAGGCAGAGCGCCGGTGCTAGCGGTACGCAACGCTGAGAAGTACGCATTGTTCTGTTTGCACCTAACGCACCCTCGTTTGAGTTTGTGTATACGAATTTAAGGGCTAGATGGTTTTTATAACTAAAGCACTAACTTAAATGCCTTATGTTTACTAGGTTCTAGCGGTCAAATTCTTGTTTGTGCGAAACGATTTACGTATGCTGCGTGGTGCCGGCATAGAATTGCACCACCCCAACTCTTCCCGTGGGTGTCGTAAGAGGCGACTAAGGGAAACACACCGAGGGCGGGCAGCAGCGCCCTCTGTAGAACAATTCCACCGAACTGCGATCCCCAACCCGCATGCCCAGCGTGGGGATTATGGGCAATAACCCCCAAATAATGATGCCATCTATGGCGCTCATTAGGGGAGGCCTATGTCCAGCAGTGGACTATTATAGGCTGGTGATGTTGATGATGATGATGATGTTGAGGACGCCTTCCTGCCAGGTGGGATGACAGGGCGCTATGGCGCTCATTAGGGGAGGCCTATGTCCAGCATTGGACTAACATAGGCTGATGATGATGATGTGTCTTATATGATATGTATACTATGCTGCTATTTAGCAGTGCACTTAGCACTGCATTTAGCAGTGTTATATAAAGCTAACTTTGACTGGGTTTGACCACACTCTACTCGTAATTCAGGACAGAAGTGTAGACTACTCACCGGGTGTACATGCCAGTTGTGCGCGTTAAGCCGCGCCCTCACGTGCGGAGGCAGCACCCGCGGAATGTTCTCGATCAAGCCGCCGCCGGTCACGTGTGCGCACGCCTTAACGCGCCCGGAGCGCAGCGCGCCCGACATGCTTTGCGCGTAGATGCGGGTAGGCTTTATTAGTTCCTCGCCTGGAACAAATAGATAATGATTATTTAGAGGACTGGGCTGAACTAATGCGGTTTTCGATCATTTGATTGTTATAATAAAATTCGATCATTGATTTCATAAGAGAAGAGCAGCAGTAGTGGAAAAACTTTTAAAACTCACCTAAGTTGTTAGTTATGTACAATAAAATTCACAGTGTTTTTCTTTAGCTAACTAGCGTTTTTTTTTTACTTTTAGTATTCGTAATTAAAAGCACAGTGTTAACCTCAGATGAAAGTAGCTTATTTAGTCCCTCGAGCTATTGGCGCCCTCGCTACGCTCGAGCTCCAAACCACGTCTCGGGACTAAATAAGTTACTTCCAACCCTAGAGTAACAATGTACTTTTATGTATAAAGAGAAAGTTACCCAGTGTGTGTCCCTCTTTACTGAAAGGCGCCTTGTCTGCGAGCGTGAGGCCAGACTTCTTCATCAGCTTGTGGATCAAGCTGAACCCGTTGCTGTGGACCCCGTTGGACGGCAGCCCGATGATTATGTCTCCCACCTACACAAATATCACTTGTCAAACTGCTCTTTTTGTAAGCATAAAGAAATATATAAAGATTAAATATGTAAATAAAGATTAAATATGTAAATATATAAAGTTATTGAAATCTGAAATCCGAAAAACCTGAAAAGTTTAACATATTTAACTTGTGTTTATTTGGTATCGAACACCAGAATATACTAATTTAATTATCCCTGTTTTTAATTTATCCACAAAATATTACATTAATAAATACATAAGTTACTATGTCTATCAGATTATTTATTTATTTTAACCAATTAATTACATTCATCAAAAGAAAAACTAACAAAATTTTTGCATACAATAGTCATATACAGGGTGTAATCGTTAAGTGTGCACAGGCGATTATTCCGTAACTATTGCAGATATCAAAAAACTTTAAACTGATATCGAAAGTACTTTACCTAATGAGTAAAATGACATTAATAACTTTTTAAAAATAAAACGAGAAATATCCAAAAAAAATACATGAATCACTCCCATACATTTAGTATGAGATAGTAGAAAGGTTTTAGTTTCCTTATTTTAAGTGGAATAGTACCTACTCATTTTACCCTTGTCATTTTATAATTATGTACGATATGAAGGTATTAATGAATTTCAAGTAGATACACGTGTAGATTAATTATCTTACCACTTCAAATTTATAATAAACCTTGTTTCAATATTGTATTGATTTGAACTAGCTGAAAAGCAACATACTAAATAAAAACAAAAAGAAAGATACTCTTTGGTGTTCGTTCTAAATTCAAATTCTTTATCGCGGGTTCTCGTTCCCGCCAATTTATTGTATTTTTCAATTTGCGTTAATAATCGTGATTGTTGCATTTATTGATTGAAAAATGGCATATTCCAATACAGAAAAGAGGGACATGTTAAAAATGTACTACAAACATGATTGTAACAATAGGGCGGCCATTATCACCTACAGAAGAGAGTACCCAGATAGAGAAGTTCTTTCTGGTACGTATTTACGTAAGTTGGATAACAATTTGATAAATTATGGATCTCTTAACAGAAAAAAAGGTTCGAGAACAAGAGCTCCAAGAGAATTTGATAATGACTTAGATAACAATATTATTAACTACGTAGTAGATAATCCACAAGAATCAAAGCGTTCAGTGGCCCGATCATTTCCAGTGTCCCACAATTATGTACACAAGTTATTAAAAAACACAACTTCAAAGCATTTAAGATAAAACCTACTCAAACGCTGCACAATGATGATCCTGCTCGTCGGCTGGTCTATTGCAATTGGCTAGTCAATAATTATGTCAATGTAAGGTCAATTTTATGGACCGATGAAAGTAATGTTTCAAACTGCGGCATTTACAATAGAAAAAACTCGCATTATTGGTCAATTGACAATCCTCGCTTAACTACTGAAGTTAGAGCTCAGGTGCGATTCTCAATTAATGTGTGGTGTGGTATTCTTGGAGATCGGATCATTGGGCCATATTTTTACAGTGGAACCTTAAATGGACAGAGATATTTCTCCTTTGTACAAAACGATATGCCAAGTCTCTTAGAACCAATTCCAGACGATGAAAGAAGGTCGATAATTTTTCAACAAGATGGAGCACCTGCACATAATACAAATGTTGTAATGAATTTCCTACGAAACAATTATAATGGCTTAATAGCCAATAATAGTGCAACCCCTTGGCCTGCCAGATCCCCGGATCTCACGCCTTGTGATTTCTTCCTATGGGGATTTGTCAAAGACCACGTGTACGCTGAGAGAGTACACAGCCTAGAAGAGTTACAGAATCGTGTACGTCGTGCAATTGCTTTAATTACTCCGCAAATGTTAAGGAAAGTTCATTTAGAAACTGTAAATAGAGCTCGTCATTGTATTGCACAAGGAGGACGTCACTTCGAACATATGCTTTGAACACAAAATTTTGGTGGTGATTAATGTAATTTTTTTGGATATTTCTCGTTTTATTTTTAAAAAGTTATTAATGTCATTTTACTCATTAGGTAAAGTACTTTCGATATCAGTTTAAAGTTTTTTGATATCTGCAATAGTTACGGAATAATCGCCTGTGCACACTTAACGATTACACCCTGTATATCAGACTATTTTTATCTTTATCAGTAAAACGCCGCAAGGGAATATGAACTCACATTAATATCGTTGATCTTGGGCAGGATGTTGGCTCGTTCCACGACCCCGAGCGCGAACCCGGCGATGTCGTACACTCCCGGCTCGTACATGCCGGGCATTTCCGCGGTCTCGCCACCTTTACGGAGAATTGACAGATAATTATGAAGACCTCTGTGGCGCGGTGGGCGAAGGTCCGCCTGCGACGCAAAAGGTTGCGGGTTCGATTCCCGCCTCGGTACAAATATTTGTACCTACGATCTGCAGATATTTGTTCAGGGTGTTCTGGTCGTTTTCTATGTATAATAAAACATATTTTATCTATGTAATACTATTGTATTATGTATATCAGTCATCAAGTACCGATAACACAAGCTCTGCTTAGCTTGGGGCTACATGATGCTGTGTGAATTGTCCGGCATTATTTATTTATTTAATGTTAATTACAATTGAAAAACCGAATAAGAACTAGTATTTACAGTTGAAACAATTGAGCTAACTGCAGACTGTCAACCAACTATAGATCATCTGATCCATATCAATAGCAGTCCGCAGCGATCCCAAAAGGCTGGCTGCATTGCCTCGTTGTATGGCAGTGCTGATGCACTTCGCCAGATACTTCTAAACCGATTTGAAAAATTCTTTCACCGTTATCCAGCAGGCTATTTAAGTTATCAAAAAGGGTTCCGTACGAAAACTTCAATAATGTAACGCCAGGTGTGTATGTGTGTAACAATTTATAATGTGAGAAGCCGGGCCGGACTGCTAGATTATTGCTAAACTTGACTTCTATCAACATCCCGGAAAGAGGTAGCTGTGTTTCCTTCTTTTTGACTGTTCTATGTGCTTATTTTATAATCCTAAAGAAATAAAGTAATATAAATGTGAATAGCTCCAATGTACTGACCAATGAGCGCCGCGGACGCCTGCCGACAGCCCTCCGCCACGCCCTCTACCACAGCGCGCGCCACGCTCACATCCAGCGCGCCACACGCGAAGTAGTCAAGGAAGGTGAGCGGCGCGGCGCCGTTGCAGAGGATGTCGTTGACGCACATCGCCACCAGGTCTACCCCGATGGTGCTGTGCCGGTCCATCTTCTGTGCGACGCGCAGCTTCGTGCCTACGCCGTCCGCGGCTAGTACCAGCACTGGATCCTGGAGTACACACTGAATTATTTATTTATTTAAGGACACAAACATCATATATATTATTACTATATCTAATACTATCTTTAAGATAAATATTCTAATATATATGACAATTTATCGTGTACATAACTAAATGTTGTAAAGAGCGAGCACATTGAAATAAAAATTTAAAAAAAAAATATGCTAAAGAACTTAATAAGTATTATTAAAAAATGTGTCACTTAAAGCTAAAAGAATAAAATAAAACAAAAAACTGTGCTAAATTACACATTCATATACATCCAAACAACACGCACGTGATATTATGGTGCAGCGCAACCGTGCATTTAGGTATAAGCTAGGTTAATTATTAACAAATTAATTAAGCCCAAAATATGTCTTATGATTTGAAATTTTCTTATTATTAACTAATTAAGTAGTATGTGCCTTATACAGTTTTTGTGGTTAAGGCAATAAATACATTTTTATTTTATTTTATAATCATCGATATAATTAAGGCCAAATGTTACACGCGCCTTCCACTTATTTTATTGCATCAGTTCACGTTTTCACCTCATCATGGGAGGCGCGTGCTCAATTATCAAGCAATTTATATTATCAGTATCGATATAAGAGTTCAATATCAATCTCTTCTATCATTAATGTCATCTAAAGGTGTCCCATACAGTATATGCAATGGCAACATAGCACTTGCGGATAAGAATTAGATAAATAATGCTGGTCAATCCACACAAAACCCCAACAGTAGGTGAAGGTCATAAAATAAACTGTATATTAACATAATTTCATACTCACACCTTGTTAATACTCATGTTTTATGCAAATACATAAGTGATTCTCATTCTTATTCTACTCTTCTATGAGGCAAGTACAAGTGTTTTCTTTTAGAAAGGCGTTTGAAACTCTACCTTATACTCTTGTTCCACCGCTTTCAGTTGGAAGCATCCTCCGAAACCTCCGAGCCCGCCCAAAACGCCGGACCGTGTGGTTGATCTGCAAATATTATGGAAATTAACAAAGAATGACTCCATTATATTGTGAGAATGGCTTAACGCCATTAACTAATAGCAACAAAGCATTATTCAAAAATTTAATAATAAATCTGTAAAGTTTTCTTGGTTACCCCTAGAATCTCGTGCACGGGTACCCACGACACGGGCCTAGAGCCTAGTGTGGGGCCGTAGCTAATCTCATAGACATACCTAGCTATTATAGTTAGCTCCTATGTGATTTTCTATGTTAAATACAAGTGAATCTACTGCCTCAATGTAGACTACTGTGTTTGTACAAGAGTGATTTCAAGGAAGTCGTTTTGTTAAAGCTGCCCTTTCCTTCTTCATTGATTAAAAGAATAACAGATAGCATTTATGTTACAATTTATGAGACAACAAATAATGAACAAGGATATAACAAAAATCGAATAGAACCTGTTTTATACAACCCATGCAATGTTTTAAATTACTTATGCTAAATACCCTAAATTAGTTTTAATGATAAAAAGTGCTTACAATTTGTCGTTGTTGTTGCCTTTTAGAATACACAATAAACATACACTTTGATATTGACCCTAATCTAGTTACTACGACGGCAAGTGTGGCTTCTCTAAATAAATTCCCAACCCTATATCGACCCGCTGTCTTTGTACAAAAAGGATTTTTCTTTAGATGAGTAATCTAAAGTTACATACAGGAGTATTATGAGTATTCTAAAGTAGTTACGTAACGTACGGCAATAGGTGTCGCCACTTACCTAGCTAGCGGCTTGATCATAGAGACGAGCGAATCTCCCGCCTCAATATCAACTCCACTGTCTTTGTAAGAGAGTGACTTCTGAGCAGGTTGCTCGCCTGTGGAGTAGGGTGCGACTAGGGGCGCCATCGCTTCTTTGAAGTTCTGTACCACCACTTGGTGACCACCTGTGGACATTATAAGGAGGTCTTATTCTCTGCGACAAAGGAGATTTCTGGCCCAAAGCGTGTGACGTCACAACGTGTTCTATACACGGTTTTGTCTGAATCTACACGGTGTAGTGCGTATTAGGAAATAAAGGCCCTGTTTACAAAGTTCAAAATTGGTATTATAATTTTCTATATGATTATTTCTATGGTTCACCAACACGCAGCTGTTATTTAGCAGATCATTTTGCGTAGAAAGATTGTTACTACTAGCTGATCTAAGTTATCATGCCGAATATAGCTATAAATAAACGACGCTGGCGGGCTAAGGATGTCGTGGTTGTGAATCTTCATAGAAGACGATAATCAAACAAATAAGTTAGTCTTAGAGCAAGTTCGCAGAAAGATCGATCGTCAGACGATGTTACTATACATACATAGAACACCAGACTCAGAATGAATAATTGCAACCCACGCCAGCGGGGGATGGAACCAGCAACCTACCGCGTCTCAGGCGAACCTACGCCCACCGGGCCAGAGAGGAGTCAATAAGTGCGTTGAATGTACGCAAGGTATACGCACTTGACCCACCTTCCCGGCCCATGTCTTCGACCACGCCGACCACCGCGCTGCCTTTCACAGTAGCCAGCAGAGTGTCTACCGCGCTTCCGTCCGCGATGATCACCATACCGACGCCGCAGTTGAACGTACGGAGCATTTCGAAGTCTGACACTAGACCTGTGGAGTATCAGATTGATATTGATGTCGGAGAGGCTAAAGATATGACATGGTATGACATGTTTTTTCATATAGCAATATTAGCCTAAGCTCATTTGATCATCTTGTATTGTTTGATTTTATGTATAATTTTATTAAGAGTGTTTTATGGGTCATTTGTCTTAAAAGAATGAATTATGATTCATAATAATTACCACCTGTGAAAGCGGGCTTAGAACGTTTAGGATTCTCAATACTAAAAAAACATTTAAACCGATCACGACAGATGATAATTTTAGAGCAAAACCAAGAAATAGGTTTTGTCTAGGACAATAGGGTAATTTTTTTAACATTTTAAACGACTTCGAGAAATGTATAAATTAGTTTATGTTTTTTATGTCCATCGATTTCTCCGTCACTTATGGACCGATTTAGACGATTCTTTTGCAGTTGCATAGAGGTTGATTCTAAGATGTAACCATTTTTTTCTTCCGCAAAACTTAAAAACTAACGTATACGAAGTCAGTGTTCACTTTTTTCATAACCATCAACATATTTATTACAATGTAATGTTTTATGTCACAAAAAAGATAGAAACCTGACCTTTAGCCTGCAGCCATCCAAAAATAGGCTTTATATTAAACTTCAGAGCGTCCAGATTGACCCTGACCCCGGGCCGCAGTATCCTCGGAATGTTCTCCAATAGTCCACCTCCAGTGATGTGCGCCAGTCCTTTGACCAGTCCGCTTTTGATGGCGGGCAGCAGCTCGCGTACGTAAATACCGGTGGGGGCGAGGAACTCTTCGCCGAAGGATTTGTTGGTGCTGCTGAACGGGGCTTTCTCGTTGTACCTGGGAAACAAAGTACCCTCTGTTATTCTTAAAACCTTGTCTTATCTCTGGTTCTCACTTTTTTTGTCTGTACTGACTGTATGTACGCGTAAGTAGTTTTGAATTTGTAAAATTTCACAAACATTGCTTCAAAACAACAATGAGACGTTCGTAGTATTCATTGTATCTTTGAGTCTACCTATCGTTAGTAAAATTTCGACATTTCTATTAGGTGTCAAACCCGTCGACACCTCAAGAAAAGCTGAAACAAATCTACAAATCTCCAAAGTCCTGCTCCGGTACTTCAGATAGCTTGGCTGGTTAGGGCCTGGTTAGGAAGGGGGATAATACACAATACACTCCTACGCGAGATGTCAGTGCAGATCTTAGTTCCCTTACTTTGAATTACAATGAGGTGTCAAAATTCGACCGTAGATAGCTAAAACGATTGTAAGATTGTACAACTATATACAGGCTGTTTAGTACATCGTTTGCCAAAATGAAATGGGGGGTGGAGTTTTACCCCCTATTTCATTTTGGCAAACGTTACACCAAACATCTCCAATCATTTGGGTACCGACTGGGACGCCATCGTCGTCCGTCGGCCACTTTACGAATAACTTCCGACCACTGCCAAGTAGGACGCACATACGACAAGTATGCTACAAATTTAAGTATGTTATGTAAGATTTAATGAGTGCTCCAATGCTCCAGATTGCAGATCTTGAACTTTGCCAGAATTGAAACTGGTTACTGGCGGACCGGTCAATGTCTTTGAAAGGGCAGATCATGGGCAGATGTAGAAACGGCGTAAGTTAAACAATACGCAACCAAATCAGTAGCAGGTAATCTGTAATATTAGTGAGTACAAAAAATACAATTTTTTGTGTTTTGTTGAGTCTCATACAGGTGGTTTAAAAGAAAAACAAACAGGAGTTCACGGGATCATATAACTTTCAAACAGTATTGTCTAGCTAGCCCCAAAATAATCAGAGATTAGGAGAAGTAGGTTTCTATATATAGACGATTTGCAATATCTCAAAAGGAATGTAGGCCGATTGCACATGCCGATTGCATCATCCTGTATATCTAATCTACTCACCCATGCCCCCCTTGCGCCATGATCTTCTGCACGAGACTGTACCCGTTGCTGTGGACGCCGGTGGAGGGCAGCGCCAGCACCGCGTCGCCCGCTTTGATCTGGTGGCTGAGCGGCAGCTGCTTCTGGTTGTCCACCACGCCGACCGCGAAGCCGGCGATGTCGTACTTGCCGATCTCGTACATCGATGGCATTTCTGCTGTTTCGCCGCCTGAAAATTGATGAATTATTTTAGTGATGGAGATAATGACGATTGTGTTTGTGAATATATAACAAATGATTCAATTTGTTCGCAAACTCGACGCTTCCATAAAGTTTCTTGTTCGTGATTTAGATACAACGTTACAGTACCCGGCGATAAATAATGCACATCGACCTTTGGAAAGAGACAATCGGCTAATTTCGGCTTCATAGAGCGTTATCTCTGTCGCACGAAATACAAACAGTCCGGTATCTATTGGCAACGACTGACAGTGATGTTTCGTCAGTCGTATAGGTAGTGTGCGACAGAGATAACGCTCTACGAAGCCGAAATTAACCGATTGTCTCTTTCCACAGATCGATGTGCATTATTTATCGCCGGGTACTGTACTAGTAATTATGATTGCCATTTATTAGTAAGTTAAGCGACTCACCGAGTAGAGCGCATCGCCACTTATTAGAGACACTTAGGCGAGTGACTCACCGAGTAGAGCGCAGCCCGACAGGAGGCAAGCATCGGCGATGGTAAACATGGTCGCCATTTATTAGAGACCCTTAGGTCTGGTCGCCAATTATTAGTAAGTTTAAGGGCTAGTGACTCACCGAGCAGAGCGCAGCCCGACAGGAGGCAAGCATCGGCGATGGTAAACATGGTCGCCATTTATTAAAGACCCTTAAGTCTGGTCGCCAATTATTAGTAAGTTTAAGGGCTAGTGACTCACCGAGCAGAGCGCAGCCCGACAAGAGGCAAGCATCGGCGATGCCTCTGACGATGCTGGCCGCGACGTCGACCTGCAGCCGGCCGCACGCCATGTAGTCGAGGAACGCGAACGGCTCCGCGCCCGCGCACAGGATGTCGTTCACGCACATCGCCACTAGGTCTTGACCGATCGTGTCGTACATTTCCATTATTTCTGCTATCTGGTGGGGAGAGGTTAGTTATTATTGCGGGTAAATATCACAAAATGACTGATGTAATGAGTTATTTTGAGATTTCATGTGTTCGACGTAATAAGATAAAATTGATAGCGCTTGTTTGTGCCCAGGTAACGCCTAATATAATAAATTATTGACATGTATCTAAATTAAAATAAAGTTTTATTTTGATAAGAAAAAAAAATGAATTAGACACAAGTCTTATATGAATGTAGCAGTGGTTTCTTTTTCACTTCTTCCACTAGTGGACAAAACAATTAAGTGAAGAGAAATCAATAACAATTGATTTCTTATTTTATAACATTTGTATGTAATTTGACTAGTCTAAGTGCTTATTTTGCAAGCCTAAAGAAATAAAGTTATTTATTTATTTATTCAGGTAAACCATTATTACTTATTGAAAGCTGAAATCTTAAAAACAAAAACCAAGAGCGTTTTAAAGTATACACGGGGCGTATCAAGTTTTAAAAAGTTATGTGTCAATATTTGATGTTCATGAGTCATACGGTGTTGAAACTTTTACGTGATATTTTAGTTTCGATTTTTGAATATGTTACCTTAAGCTTAGTGCCGACCCCGTCGGTCCCCTGCACCAGCACAGGGTCCCGCAGCGTGGGGTCCATGGCGGACAGCTGGAACAGCCCGCTGTAGCACCCCAGTCTGCCCAGCACGCCCTTCCTGTGGGTGCCTGCAAGTATACCAGTTTTGTTTAGTGTGTCCTGTGCAGGTACGAAATAAAACCTAGAATAACACGCCCTTCCTGTGGGTGCCTGGGAGTATACCAGTTTTGTTTAGGTGTGCTGTACAGGACGAAATAAATCTAGGGAGGCTTCATCATCATCTGTTAGTCCACAGCTGGACATAGACCTCCCATAATGAGTGCCATAACATATATTACATAAATAGATAGACGGGATGACATTCTGCGAGACTGCTGGCAGATGCTGGATGCGACAAGCTGAAGACAGGACGCTATGGCGCTCATTAAGGGAGGGCTTAGTAGGTTTGAATTGTAAAGTAAAATGTATTTGATTTGTCAGAACATAATGAGAAAAAGATACATAATGTAATAATAATGCTGGACAATCCACATCTAGCCCCAAGTTAAGCAGAGCTTGTGTTATGGGTAATACTCGTAGATGACTGATATACTTTATACAATATATTATATTTTATCCTCAACCCATGTTAGTCCATTGCTGGGCATGCCTCCCATTATGAGCGCCATAACATATACATAGATAATTTTTATTATACATAGAAAACGACTAGACCTCAGAAATATCTGCAGATCGTACAAACATAAAGTTATATTTGTAAATGTAATGAAATACCAGTGTAGTTTTGTAAAAAACTGGCATCCATTTAAAAGAAGTATTAACATAAAATATAATATGTTTTGCGCGAAGTTACGATGCAGCTTGCATGGTAACTTACACTCCTCAATCTAAGAGATTTTAAATCATATAAAGCAGTTGTAGAAGACAAGCCGAAGACAGGGCGCTATGGCGCTCATTAGGGGAGGCCTATGTCCAGCAGTGGACTAACATAGGCTGATGATGATGATGATGAAAGCAGTTGTTTATATTGTTCTGGTCTAGTCTAGTATATTATTTTTTCTAGATATGAAGTGTGATATGATATCCCATAGGACCATAGGTTAATCACATTATTGTAATTATAACCTGTATTTGCTGACATTATGTTAAAACTGTACGCACCGGTGGCTATCGGCTCAATTTGCCGCACCAATGTGGCCGCTGCATCGATGTCTACTCCACTTTGCAGGTACGAGAGACCGTTGATTCTGAAATCAGGGGATTCTTGTATCTATTTACAGTTGGGTAGAGACTAATATCGTTTGTATTTACTATTGGGATGTTGATTCAGGCAACGACTCGAGCTCATCAAGGTTTAATATTATTTGGTGGCTCAGAAAGTGTGTTGTCATCATTATCTTATGTAGAATGATACTTGCCCTTTAAAACTCTTACCAGCGGCTCATTGTCTAACTCAACTGGTAATCGTAATCGGCTTCAGTTTGGCAGTTCAAACCTAGCCTGGACTTCGATTGTCACTTTCATATTGTGTAAATAGCTGTAACCGAAGACCAGTTGAATACCTTATTAGACAATACCGACAACATTCCGACTGGGTCTACAACTGGTAATCGGTTTGAAGTTCACTGGTAATGGTATTTAAGTTAGACAATAAGGCTGCAGGTATGATCATGGTTATAGTTTTCATGCACTGGAAACTTTTTTCATGCTTGGAAAATAAACTAGTATTTACTTGGCATGCAGATAAAACTGAAGTAAATTAACAACCTAAACCAGAACCTTCTATGAACCTACTATGAAAAATATGTTAACTCTAGTAGGTATCTACCACAAATTCTTTATTAGAACTACGGTCTAAGTGTTTAGTCCCAATAAGGTTTGCTAGAAGAGAATTTCTAGGGTTAAGCTATCCTTTGCTATTTTTTTTTTTTTGTATATTTTAACGTGCAATAAAGAATTAAAGACATTATTTCTCAATAATTTTATTGAAGAATTAAAATAAGATAGTCAAATACTCCAAATAAGCAAACAACGTAATGAATGACACTTCCTATTTAGCTAAATACTTATTACGCTCTAATATATTTTTACTATAAACCATTTCATCGTAATTTGATGAATTATTTTAACTAGGATGAAACATAGCTTGAGAATGGCAATTATTTTATCAACACAAAGCATCGAAAATATGAACCCAAAACTACACAAATAAAAGCAGGATGTAGCAATGAAAAATCAAACCAAATACAAAACAAACAGAGTTTATTAAAACACAAACAGTTTATAAACACTACTTGCATCACTATGAAAACTTCTTACCAAGCTATATTCCTTAGCAAGCTAGGACAAAAACAAGATTAGTAATGGAATGAAACCCCATGCGTCCGCGTTATTCACTGAAACAAAACGCATGTTTAAAGACCAGAGAATAAATAGAGGTTAGATGTTTAGAGACCAGAGATTATGTAGTATGGTTATGTTTGACAGATAAAGATTTGAATTCTATAGATGATCAACACGTTTTGTAAGGCCAAATAAACATAAAGATACTGTAAAATAACACAGAATATAGAAAGTACTAACTAAACTGTTAGAAGCAGAACCATAATAATCTAACTAAATAAAAACTAGTATTTACAATTGAGCTAACTGCAGACTGTTGCGAACAAACTACAGGTAGCTCAACTGATCCATATCAATACCAGTTGGAAGTGTACCCAAGATGCTGGCTGCATTGCCACGTTGTATGGCAATGCTGATGCGCTGCGCCAGATATTGACCAGCTCTCGGGTCACACGTCGCTTCGACCATAATTCATCCAATATTCAGCTTAAAGCACACACAAAACTCAAAACACTGAAAGGCTGATTTTAGTTCAGGTTTTGTGCCAATAGAATCACTACCAACTTGTTTTTACTATATTATGTACTAGCGATCCGCCTCGGCTTCGCACGGGTACTTTCAGATAGTTACTCGGCTGACAACTAATAGCACTTCCTAACAAACCTCTGTGGTTTACTTAGTGTTATTATTATACTTTGTAATATAATTTTCAAGTTGATAAATAAATAAAAAAAAACCATTTCATTATATTCTATATACTAGGATAGATTTTTTACTAGTACATATTTTTCAAATCGGTCCAGTAACTTCGGAGCCTATTCAAACAAACAAACAATCAAAATCTTTCTTCTTTACAATATCAGTATAATAGACTCACTTGGAGAAGGCCCTGTGCGCGATATCCTTCCTGTACTGTGCGCCGGGGA